>NW_023608457.1:0-27317 GCF_013339725.1 Rhipicephalus microplus | reverse complement strand
TTAGTTCTGTGCATATTGTCACGAGGTCGTGACGTGGCCGAAGACAGGAGACTTCGTGTTAGGATTTAACTGTTTATTTGGGCGAACCTGTGCCCGGTAAACTGAAAGTCCAATTACAGCAGCAGTCTCGCACAGATAGCAGTCTCGGACTGATAGCGGCGAACGGAGCGTCGGCCTTCGATCAACAACTGACAAGCGGCGAAGCGCGTCGGCATTTATACTCTTGCCGTCGAATGTTCTAGCGTTATCGCTGGCGGTGGCGTAGCTTCCAGAACAATCTGTACCGTTCGCACAGTGGGCGTGATCTTATCGAAATGATCTAATACAGTCCGGAACCTTCTAGAAAACTGCAGGCGCGGTTTGCGCTGAGAATCGTGCGGTGTTTTCGGACGATAACAAAAACTTGGGAAATGGAACGTGGCATTGCCCCCCTCTGAAAAAAGGCATCGTCCCGATGCTTTAACTAAAGATGAAAGTACAATAATAATGCAAGAAAGTACAATGAATAAATTACGATACAACAATAATACAAAAAACACTAGTTCAGTTTGTTAACGCGCATGAAACGGCTTGAGGCGCGCGACATGGACGACTTCAGGTCGCGATCGGCGTCGTTGAGAGTTCGTGATGCCGTCGGGGACAACCTCGTAATCAAGTGGGCCGAGCCGTCGAACCACCCTGTACGGTCCGAAGTACCGTCGCAGAAGCTTTTCACTTAGTCCACGTCGGCGTATCGGCGTCCACACCCAAACACGTTCACCGGGCTGGTATTCCACGAAGCGTCGTCGAAGGTTGTAATGGTGGCTGTCGGTCGTCTGTTGATTCTTGATACGGAGACGCGCAAGTTGTCGGGCTTCTTCGGCGCGTTGAAGGTACTCGCTCACATCGAGGTTTTCTTCGTCGGTGACGTTGGGTAACATGGCATCGAGCGTCGTTGCCGGGCTCCTTCCGTAGACCAATTTGTATGGCGATATCTGCGTCGTCTCCTGCACCGCCGTGTTGTATGCGAAGGTCACATACGGAAGAATGGCGTCCCACGTCTTGTGTTCGACATCGACGTACATTGACAGCATGTCGGCGATCGTCTTGTTAAGCCGCTCGGTGAGGCCGTTGGTCTGTGGGTGGTACGCTGTCGTGCGGCGGTGGTTTGTTTGGCTGTATGCCAAGATTGCTTGAGTTAAGTCGGCAGTGAATGCCGTTCCTCTGTCGGTGATAAGGACCTCTGGGGCGCCATGACGTAGGACGATATTTTCGACGAAGAATTTAGCTACTTCGGATGCACTGCTTTTTGGCAGGGCTTTAGTCTCGGCGTAGCGGGTGAGGTAGTCGGTAGCTACCACGATCCACTTGTTTCCGAAAGCCGACGTCGGGAACGGCCCCAGTAGGTCCTTTCCAATCTGCTGGAAAGGTCGGCAAGGTGGATCAATTGGCTGCAGATGTCCCGCTGGCCTTGTCGGCGGTGTCTTGCGTCGCTGACAGTCCCGGCATGTTCTCACATAACGAGTGACGTCGGTGGTAAGCCGTGGCCAGTAGTACCTTTCTTGTATCCTCGCGAGCGTGCGAGAAACACCGAGGTGCCCTGCCGTCGGATCGTCGTGAAGGGCCTGCAGGAGTTCTGGTCGCAGAGCTGAAGGCACCACAAGAAGGTACTTAGCTCGAAGCGGTGAAAAGTTTTTCTTTTGTAGGAGACCGTTTCGTAGAAAGAACGACGCAAGTGCGCGCTTGAATATCTTCGGGACTTCGGTGGTCCTGCCTTCGAGGTATTCTATTAGGGCCTTAAGTTCCGGGTCGGCCCTCTGTCGTTCAGCGAAGTCGTCGGTAGTTATCGTTCCTAAGAAGTAGTCGTCATCCGGGTCGTCGGGTAGCGGTTGGTCGACAGGCGCACGAGAGAGACAGTCGGCGTCGGAGTGTTTTTTGCCGGACTTGTAAATGACAGTAATGTCATATTCTTGAAGTCTCAGGCTCCATCGTGCGAGGCGACCTGAGGGGTCCTTCAAGGTGGCTAGCCAACACAATGCGTGGTGGTCGCTCACAACTTTGAAGGGCCTGCCGTAGAGGTAGGGGCGAAATTTCGACGTAGCCCAGATGATGGCGAGGCACTCCTTTTCTGTTGTGGAATAATTTGCTTCTGCTTTGGATAGCGATCGGCTGGCGTAACTAATAACCCTTTCAAGTACGTCAGCCCTCTGCACAAGAACGGCGCCAAGACCTACGCTGCTTGCGTCAGTATGTATTTCTGTCTCGGCGAATTCGTCGAAATGGGCAAGTAACGGAGGCATCTGGAGGCGATGTTTAAGCTCCTGGAAAGCGTGTTCCTGCGGCGTTTCCCACTTAAACTCCACGTTGGCCTTGGTAAGGTTAGTGAGAGGATCGGCGATGCGGGCGAAGTTTTTCACGAACCGCCTATAATAGGCACACAGGCCCAGAAATCGGCGCACGGCTTTCTTGTCAGTGGGCGGCGGGAAGTTGGCGATGGCGGCTGTTTTCCGTGGATCGGGACGAACTCCAGACTTGCTGATAACGTGCCCCAGAAACAAGAGCTCCTCATACGCAAATCTGCACTTTTCTGGCTTCAGTGTGAGTCCGGAAGTCTTGATGGCTTGAAGTACAGCTTCAAGGCGCCGAAGATGCTCGTCGAAACTCGAGGAAAACACGACGACGTCGTCCAAGTACACAAGGCAAGTCTGCCACTTCAATCCTGCCAGTACTGTATCCATAACGCGTTGAAACGTTGCAGGCGCTGAGCAAAGGCCGAAGGGCATCACCTTAAACTCGAAGAGGCCGTCCGGTGTTATGAACGCCGTCTTCTCTCGGTCTCTTTCGTCGACTTCGATTTGCCAATAGCCAGTCTTAAGGTCCATTGACGAAAAGTACTTGGCGTTATGGAGCCGATCAAGTGCGTCGTCTATTCGTGGGAGGGGATACACGTCCTTTCTTGTGATTTTGTTCAGGCGGCGATAATCGACGCAGAAACGTAGGGTCCCATCCTTTTTCTTCACTAACACCACGGGGGATGCCCATGGACTTTTGGACGGCTGGATAATGTCATCCCGCAGCATTTCATCAACTTGTCTCTTCATGGCCTCACGTTCTCGCGTCGAAACCCTGTACGGACTCTGACGGAGTGGTCTGGCATTTTCTTCGGTTATGATGCGATGTTTCGTGATTGGGGTCTGCCGAATTTTCGATGACGACGAAAAGCAATCTTCGTATTGCAGGAGCAGGGCCTTGAGCTGTTCTTGCTTATCGTTCGGAAGTCTGGGATTGACGTCGAAAGCTATGGGAGGGGCTTGGTTCCTCTGAGCAGGTTCCGCAGAATCGGCGAGGGCGAAAGCACTGGTGGCTTCGACAATTTCTTCGATGTATGCGACCGTTGTTCCTTTGTTCACATGTTTGTACTCATTGCTGAAATTCGTGAGCAAAACCGTTGCTTTGCCTCCCCGCAGCTCTGCAATTCCTCTCGCGACGCAAATGTTTCGAGTGACCAACAGATGCTGACTGCCTTCAACGACGCCTTCCAAGTCAGGTGATTTAGGAGCGCCGACTGAAATAATGACGCTTGAGCGAGGCGGAATGGTGACTTGTTCTTCCAGCACATTCAAGGCATGGTGTCCTGACGGCGTGCGCGGCGGTAGTGCTTCTTCTGTGGATAACGTTATCGACTTTGTTTTTAGGTTGATGACAGCACCATGGAGGCATAAGAAGTCCATGCCAAGGATGACATCTCTCGAGCAACGCTGTAGGACTACGAAGTCTGCAGGATAAATACGGCCGTTAATGGTGACTCTCGCTGTGCAGATTCCTGCAGGCGTTACGAGATGACCTCCGGCTGTGCGGATTTCAGGGCCTTTCCAAGCTGTCCTAACTTTCTTTAACTTCGCGGCGAACGACCCACTGATGACAGAATAGTCGGCTCCAGTATCGACGAGAGCAGTCACACTGTGGCCGTCGATAAGAACGTCGAGGTCGCTAGTTCGCCGTCTCGCATTACAGTTAGGGTGTGGCGTCGGGTCACGGCTGCGTCGGCTTGTTCCGCTGCTTCCATGCTGCGTCGTCAGGCCACCTTCGGTAAATGAGCTTTCGCCGTCAGGGCTTTGCCTGGCTGGCGTTGTGTTCGGAAAGCTCCGTCGCGGCGTCGTCGTCGTCGGAGGATCTTCGGTAGTTCGTCGCACAGCAACCGCACCTCCACCGGTTGCTGTCCTTAGTTTCCCGGATACGGGCTAGGAGACCTACCGGCCCCGCGTTGGGCCAGAGTACTGCCGGAGGTGCGGTGACGTGCGGCGGCTGGGCGACGGCGAACGCGAAGGGCTTCGTGGTGTCCACCGAGTTCCTGTCAGGTAGTGGGCGATGTCACGTGGTCGTTCTCCTGGCTGTGGACGCGGTGCATTGACGGCGAAGCCACGCAGTCCCATCTGTCGGTACTGGCAACGGCGGTATGTGTGTCCGGCCTCGCCGCAGTGGTAGCAGAGCGGGCGATGGTCAGGGGTGCGCCAGACGTCAGTCTTCCTCGGTGTACTGCGCTGGGCCGCTGGCGAACGGTATGACGTCGGTGGGGGTGGTGGCGGCGGTGGCGTCTGTCGACAAAAGTGCGATGGGGCGGCGTTTTGGCGTGGACGGGAAGGAGCGTTGTGGCGCAGTGCAGCGGCGTAGCTCATAGCTTCCGGCTCGGGCAGCGGTGCGTGGGGAATTTGAAGCGATTGCCGAACTTCTTCTCGCACAATGTCGGCAATTGAATCCACTTGAGGCTGGGCCGAAGGCAACTGCTTGCGCAGCTCTTCCCGCACGATCGCTCGGATCGTTTCACGCAGGTCTCCGGAGTTACTGGCTTGAGCAGCAGCGCAGTCTGCAGTCAGGCGACGATTATACTGTCTGGTGCGCATGTCCAGGGTCTTTTCGATAGTGGTCGCTTCTGCTACAAATTCTTGGACGGTTATCGGTGGGTTTCTCATCAGTCCCGCGAAGAGCTCCTGTTTGACCCCTCGCATGAGGAAACGAACTTTTTTCTCCTCAGGCATGTCTGGATCAGCGTGACGGAATAGTCGGGTCATTTCTTCTGTGAAAATGGCGACATTTTCATTTGGTAGCTGAACCCGAGTCTCTAATAAAGCAGCGGCCCTCTCTTTGCGAGCGACGCTCGCGAACGTTTGAAGGAATGCGCCGCAGAAAACATCGCACGTTTGGAGCATGGACTCCCGATTTTCAAGCCAAGTCCTTGCGGTGTCTTCCAAATAGAAGAACACACGACGCAGCTTTTCGTCATGGTCCCAGTGGTTGAGGGCGGCCATGCGGTCGTAAGTCTCCAGCCAGAACTCCGGGTCTTCGAACGATGACCCATGGAAAATTGGTGGTTCCCTGGGTTGATGCATGACCATCGTGGGCTGGGACGCTGCGGTTGTCATTGTCGCTGCAGTCGCGGTCATGGCCTTCGTCTTCCGCGCCTTGTCTGGTAGAAGCCCGTACTTTGGTGGTAGCCCTTGCTGTCGGCGGCTTGTTCGCTGCTCCTGGTTGGTGTCGGTGTCTTCTCCGCGACGTCGGCTGGGTTCACGGCTTGACGGGGGCGTCCGGTACATGAACGAAGCAGCACCTCCACCAGATGTCACGAGGTCGTGACGTGGCCGAAGACAGGAGACTTCGTGTTAGAATTTAACTGTTTATTTGGGCGAACCTGTGCCCGGTAAACTGAAAGTCCAATTACAGCAGCAGTCTCGCACAGATAGCAGTCTCGGACTGATAGCGGCGAACGGAGCGTCGGCCTTCGATCAACAACTGACAAGCGGCGAAGCGCGTCGGCATTTATACTCTTGCCGTCGAATGTTCTAGCGTTATCGCTGGCGGTGGCGTAGCTTCCAGAACAATCTGTACCGTTCGCACAGTGGGCGTGATCTTATCGAAATGATCTAATACAGTCCGGAACCTTCTAGAAAACTGCAGGCGCGGTTTGCGCTGAGAATCGTGCGGTGTTTTCGGACGATAACAAAAACTTGGGAAATGGAACGTGGCAATATCTCAAAGTACGCACATTAACTCGATCCACTAGATAGTTTATCCTCAAATAAAGCGCTCACCCATCGGTTGCGTGAACTTGATGTAACAGCTCCGTAATTACACCATGTAGTAAAAATCACTTTTTAATTAAAAAGTATGTGCCGCTTGCAGAATATTGGCAGAAGTGATATCAACTTACCCTTAACATATTCATTAAACAAGAATAATAGACACAAAACATGCGCCCCACCGGCACCTTTATGGCAGTCGTAATTCCTGCCTATATAAACCGGAACGCTTCGAGTACTTATATAGCGCGTTGGTGGCTGTGCTTGGCTGGTCGATGTATTTATGTTGTATACGTGTGCGATGTTGTATTATCGTGTTTAAATAATGTGTATTAACGTGTATGCAACTTCTATTGAGTGTTGAATTTTGTGTATTCACATGTATGAAACTATCACTGAGTGTGGTTGATTGTGTGTGGTACATATATATACAACAGGTCGAGTAAACTGCTGTCAACGTTGTAAGACGCAAAATAACACCCAACTTTGTTTGTAATCTTTGTTAAATAAGCATTCTCTGTAAAACCTTATCCCTTTTTTTGCATCGTGAATTTTTTTAGTATCAATATTTTCCTCTAGGTGGCGCGAGTTACCATTTCACTTCATGGCTGTGGTGGTGATGTTATACTGTGAAACATCCATCTAGTGAATTACTCCTTTCAGTAATGTAACTTTTCTCCAGGTGGCGCTAGCTACTTTCTACTTCAAGGGTATAGTGCTATCAGAGATCCACATCGTATACATAACGACGTACATTTATCTATGTAGTCACCCATGCATGTGCTGGTGCATTTCTGCTGCAATAAGTTATTCACATGGAGCGTACACGTTTAGAGAAAATTGTGTCTGCGAAAGCAGCGATGATGCCCTGTGCGACCGTGTGTGTGTGAAGTGCAAATTTGCGAAGGATTATGAGCCGCATGAATGAAGGTGAGCTGAAACGCGAAAGTGGGACCGTTCTTCTCGACAGCTCGTTGTCGACAAAAGTTGTCATCGCCAATTGCCCTCGTAAACACGCGCACAACGCCGCTACACTGGCTGATGCTTTGAGAAATAAAGACAGCCTTACGTTTACTTGTTGTGTGACAATCATTTTGCAGTATTTCCGGTATTCTTGTGACTGCATGCCGTGTAAATGCACGGGCGAGTGAAATGCGCGATCAGCGTTGTTGTTACGCGTGGTTCTTGTCACCACGGGTCTGGCCGCTTCGTCTTATTTTCGATATAATTTCATATAATGCTGAACGGTATCGTTTTTACGTTGCCCAGTCGCGCATGCTGTTTATTTGTCGAGATTCGATGTCGTTGATAGGCCTAAATCTAGCGCTCGCTTCACTGGCTTGGCGTCCGCCATGTTGATTTTGACGATGGAGGAACACGTTTCTCCGTGGCGGATAGAGCAATTTTGCTCCTTCTGAAGACGAACATTGGGGACATCGCCGTTTCTCCCTAAATGGAGAGTACGTCACTCCATTTTTTTAAGAGTGTAGGTATTTAGGCGGAACATAACATCATTATATACCCTGGGAAGGGGTTGGTTTATATTTCCATGGGCCAAACCACAGTCCCGAGCTTTTAGCAAAGTTCATTCGTGCCTCTGAAACTTTTCCGAATTCCCTGATTGTTGACGCCACCATTTGCATACTGGAAATATCTGTAAAAAGGAACGCTAGGTCATCCGCATACGCCACTACCTTTACCTCATTCCTATAAGCACCTAAACAGTGGACGTTACTAGATCGAATTTCACTTCAGCAGAGTAGTTACAAGTAAAGAACAAAAAGCATTGGCGACAACAAACAGCCCTGTTTCACAGACGAGTTAAGAAAGACGGGCTTTGAAAGACAGCCATTAACTAATAAACAGGTTGAGCATTCTTTTTAGCCTAGTTTCACACCTTTAAATATAGTGGAGGCAGCGTTGGTATGTTTGAGAAGAGAAGACAGAAAAGAATAGCGAACCCGATCAAATGTTTTCGCTAAGTCTATTGTAGTAATGCCAGTTGTTCATATGAGTGTGAACAATGTTTCAATACTGTGCGAGCAACGTCTATGTTAGTTTGTATTGATCGACCTTATAGACTGCAGGTCTGATGGGTACCAAAGAGTATCGACATTGCAAATTGATGTGTGTTTGAAAGTACCTTTGCAAAACTTTTGTAGTGAACGTTGCGTTATGTAATTGGTCGGTAGCCGTCAACGCGACGAAGTTTTTTTTCTCTCAGTATTTTGGGATGAAAACAGCGTTGTCTTCAGTAAAACAGCGAGGAAGCGTCTCTAGATTAAAACTCCGCTCGAAAATCTCGAGTAGTACAGTTACAGTAATGATTTAAATGTCTTGTAAAACTCGCCGGATATTCCATCGGGTCCTGGCGTTTTTGACAATGGTAACTGTTCAAAGGCAGACTCTATTATTTGTATAGTGAATGGCCCACTAATAATTTCACATTCCTCGTCAGTTAGAGAAGTCACGAATGATAAAAACTGCGTCACCAGATGTTGATTTTCATTTTCCAAAGAGGGGCTGAACAATTCTTTGTAATAATAAGCTTTATATGCTGATATAATTTCACTTAAATAATGACCAATAATCCTCCCGAGTGATATAGCCTGGTATAAGTTTGATTTATCATTGCGATATTCATCGAGTAAAGCTTGACGTGTGGGCTCCTCTGAATGCAAAATACGGGTATTGTGGGATCGTACACGGGCACCTCTGTAACGTAAAGCGTCATACCTCTGGAGTGCGATTTTGGCATTAACGATTTCTGCTGTGGAGCGACCAGGAGCCTCACGCTCGAATTCATCTAGGCTTTGAAGATTTTGATTTAGCATTTTTAGTTCTACATTTCTGTAAAAGTCCCTCACAGATCCAATTTCTATAGCTGTCGCTTAAAGTTTTTGTTTGAATAATTCGCAAGAGGCGACTAAAGGCACTTTTGCCAGAATACAGTTCTTCAGTGCTATGCGGATGTGTGCAGTAAACTCCTGGCGGCTTACAAATGAACAGTTAGGTTTCCAATGTGCCACTGAGGTCTGAAGTTACATCAAATGTTGCTACCTATCTGCCCCACAACAATGGAGTGATCTAACAAGGGAAATGGACTCCGTTTTGCATGAAACGTCGCGGGAAATAAGTGGTGCTGAAACGTAAATGCGATCAAGGCGCATATGGGTACTGCCTTGGGCGTGATAATACCAAGGCAGGTTATTCAGCAATCTTACAAGAACTAGTCCCGCATTCTTTTAGCGATGCACCACGGCGCACCAGCTTCTTCAAAAACTTGGCTACCTTGCTAGATCCTGACCGTAATATTGTGCACATGGGCGATTTCAAGTGTGGCTAATTCATGCGGTCGTACCGGGCTTAGTCGCGATGACAAGAGTGCTGGAGCACGTCGGTGCTTGTGACTTGTTGGCAAAATTGCCGTAGGCAGGCTTGATTTCAGGAAAGCAATCGCGTTAATGCGACCTATAAAGAATATTAATACAGCGAAAGAACAACAAGTCGTCGGGAATTGCGAATAGCGTAACGACTGGGTCGTCCAATGCTCCAACCCATTACAAAAGCTTGTTCTTGTTCACCTATTAACTGTGGCCTATACCCACATCAGGCATGATTCCTCATCGTGGTCACCCACTGCATGAACGATTGGCATAAAATTCATTGAAAGTGTTTACCGGATACCATGCTTCTGAGAAGAATGACGAGAAATAGCATAGCGATTGCCAGCCTACTACCCAAAAATTTATTAATAATGCCGTAGTTGGTGTCAAGCAAGTGTGCTTGCAGCAGTTAGCCAAAAAGACTGCTCTTTTTGCTTTCGCCGTGACTGTGCTGCGTCTTCCACGCAAGCCGGGCGTTTTTTTTTCCCATTTGATGATGGACTTCTACGAAATGTTCTGAAGTTTGAGTTTGATTGTAACACCATGAAAATACAAGTGACATGGTTAATAAATATTACAGGATAATGCCCTTAAGAGACACTGTCAGAGGGACCTTCCTATAGATATTTTATTGATTTATTACAAGGCAGACAAGTGGCGATAAAAAAAGAATATTGGAAACACTAAATTGGAAGAATAAATAAATGAAAATAAGAAAAAATAATAAAGAACTTTCGAACCTGTTTTAAAGACGAAAAATAAACGATCAGTACAAAATGCTAAAGAATGATGCATAATAAAACACTTTTACATGAATTATATGTTGGAAAGGCAAAAACGAAATTCACAGCACAAAAAGAGCGAAAACAAAATAGCAGTTGCTATAAAAATGGTCAAAAACTAAAAGGAGAAAACATCAATGTGAAGGCGAAACGATGATTTCTTAGGAAAGGTATTTGATTTCTTCAGCATGCATTGTTATTATTTCAGTGAAAGTATATTTTCAAAAGGAAATTTCATTTCAGGATGGGCAACGGCCGTCGTTTGCGAGGAAGCCCACAAGCCTCGAGGTGAGTCCCTGCCTGGAACGGCACTAAGCGACTTTCATTTGCACGCTGCCCTCACGCCGTTTTGGGTATTCTTTATTATTTACTTTACATGAACCCATCTCATATCTTCCACGTAACGTAGCAGGGCAACATGCATGAAAGTAGTGCTACATCTATGGAACGGACGGCTTTCCGCGGGGGCGAATGGCTTTAAAGGGGTAGCGACACCTTTGTTCGGAGGTGTGTTTACATTGCCACACAACTATCTTGTATACACAGGGAGTTATGAGCAAGTGCGTACCTCAGCAAATGCTGATAAGACATTTTATCTTTATAATAAAGCGAACCCTCCAACATCCACACTCGCTTGACGTCACACTGAAGTACTAGTTCTGGTGACTTCACACAGCACTCTGGCTAGTTGTAATGGCGTCATGCATCAAAACTTCCAAACTGCTGCTTGTGCGATGTGAATAGAGTCCAATTCGCAGCGGCCGTGAAAACGTCACGATGCCTTACGCGAGCACGTGACGAGGAAGTCATACCCCTTTGTGACGTAGGGTACAGGAGCAACCGAAAATTAGAAGGAGAAGAAAAGTAGTGATGACTCCAAGTTCTCCTCTAGCTGTCAGACTATCCTGCTTTGCCATCACGTCTCCGCGGTTTCGCCTTTACTGGTTCATCTGCATTGTAAAGGGATACTGACACAAATGTGTTGGCCTCGCGTTTCTTTTTGTTCCAGTGTGTTCCTTGGGGCCTGTTAGTGATAACACGACACAGCAATTTCAGCAGCGCGTCATCGATAAATAATTACACGCTCGTTAATACCGACCAGTGTAAATTTTGGTGTCCAAAACGACAAGGTACAAGGTGCAGCTATCACCGCCTAGCGGGTGCAACGCTCGACTATGTCCGCATACTGAAGTGTGATGCTCTTCCGCGTGCTTCACACCAAGAATTTTCTGTGACCAATAACCGGGCCAGCAATATCATCAAACACAACACTCGTGCGCCGCAGCTATGGATAAACGAGCAGCCGCTGCGTGATAATCTGCTGGGAGGAAACGCGACCAAACAAAAATGGTGGCTATAAGGCCATTTCAACTTGCTGTCGCGGGTCACGTGAGGGAAGTAGGAGGTCCACAAGGGTCCCTTTGAGGGGGTCAATAGCGTGATGTAGTCGATCACTCACTAAAAGTTCAGAAATCATTTAAAATTCCCTCGAAGCTACATTCGCTGTCGATATTTCGTAGACGGTGTACGAGTGTTCACAAGGGAATTAATTACGCAGGCCATCTCGGCCACAAAATTTTGTGACAGTACTCTATTAAACAACTGTACTCGAAAGAACTACGATTTTCGCAAAATTGACATATTGCACTCGTAAGGCTATGTCATAGGGTTTAGCATAGAGTTTTTTCTCCAACATTTACTAAAAGGAACTTTGGTGCTAGTATCTCTGTAAGATGCAACGCATGGCACTTCAGCCGGTGTAGGAATTATGAGTAGTACACGACCTTGTTTATACATCGTCCATATGTCTCTGTTTGGCTCCGTGCGGCCAGCATCAGCTTTGTCCCAACACGATTTTGAGCAAACGTTGACCAGTTTTATTTCGCCACTTTAACTCTTCAGGAGGTCCAGTGCACAATAACTTGTTTCTACTCTTCGGCCCAGCTCCTCACCTTATCTTTGCGAATTTTCAAGAGAGCCCGCGCGTATTAGTGGCTGATCCAGGTGATATACTGACCCTTTAGCAATCGCAGTCACGCTTACTCAGACAGGATGTTTTATATGGACGGAATTACGAGAACTTACACACAACATTGTCGATGAAGATATCAAGGGCGTAGTAGTATTGAAACTGGGCAAGTTGTTAATGATGCATAGCTGGTTGATGTAAACCTCACTAAAACAAAGACAGAGTAAAGGAAACGCACAAGACCAGCCGCAGTGCTTGGCTTTTGTCCTTCCTTTTCTCTGTCTTCGTTTTTCACGCTGTTTACTTCGATAAAGGGTGTCATTTGTACCAAGTGTACACGTGACATATGTGTGGAGAAAGTAAAGCGGATGAAAAGAAATTTCGCGATTGGCAGAGACTGAAACTGCTACTTTCAAATTCGGAGGTCGCAGGTCTCTGTTAGCGACAAGCTGTCTTTTCGTCCACTTTACTTGCTTGACGTTTATATTACACTTGCTACAAGGAACACCCCGTAAGCGTCCTCTGGCAATAACGTCACAAAATAATTTTAATAATGTGTTCAAGAAAAAGAAAAGAGGCCTTAATGCGCTCTTTCATTCATTTAAATATAGGCTGATTGTAGGTAGAGATTCCTTGCCTTTGTATCTATGGTGCGATGAATATGTGTTTTGTGGGTGCGCGTGTGATGCCGTATCAGTGATTCAATGCCTGCTGTCACTTGCCGAATATGACAGTAACGGCGATGGAAATTATCAACAAAAGGACATATAAAGCGACCTGATGGGATGCATAACCGGCAATTTCCTGGACCTCGAATTGCGTTCTCCATGCACAGGGGTCTTGCTTTGCTCCGACTGACAATTTGTGACGCCAAACATGTTGCCACTGTGTTAAGTCAGTTCTGCCACTTCCCGCAGGTCCTCCTGAACTCTCTTGTGAGCGGGGAATGGTTTTTGTCTGCAAAAGTAGGTGCAGTCTAGCCGACCCTAAACGCACGGGCTACTGCGACAAGGACTTCCATTGCGTGTGCATAACAGCTCCGTCCGGCCACGGTTCATGATGGGCTGAAGGTACTCAACTATACGTGCCAAAAGGGCGTCTTTCAATAAAATGAGGCCCTCTCTAGCCTTGTCCCGTCTCGCTGGAGATCTTTAAAGAGTCTGTAAGCTTCGACAGAGTGCTGTGCGTCATGGTTAGTATCTTGAGCCAAGGGTGAATCCAGTTAAAACTGGCGTGCCGGGAGGGGTGTGTGTACTGACCCTTTTTTATTTAGCAGTTACTATCATAAAGAGATCCCCATCACAGCAGAAATACTGTTAAATATGTTCACAGTGGTCCGCACATACATCCCAATCTTCAATAGGAGGTGGAAAAAAGCGGGGAAGGTTGACATAAGCTTCGGGAAACAGCAATTGCCCCACTCTCGATATTTCTCTGCCTTCATCTTATAGGGCATCCCTGTACCATCTCTCAGTCTAGTAAGTTATGTTCTATCAGGAGAGCTGTTCAAGCTTTTCGTAGCGCCAGTAGTGGTAACACCCTTGCCGCACTGCTCTATAGTTGTTAAGGTTTTCCGCTACTTACCCGCAGGTCACGGGATTGAATTCCGGCTACGGCGGCTGCATTTTCGAAGGAGGCGAAAAGGCTGTAGGCCTATGTGCTCAAATTTGGGTGCACGTCAAAAAACCCCAGGTGGTCGAAGTTTTGGGAGCCCTCCACTACGGCGTGTGTCTCTCATCGTGGTTTTGAGACGTGCAAACCCACATATCACTCAATCAACAGTAGTGTAAACAGAAACGTTGATTGTCATGAACCATCACGCTCTCTGTATGTCTTCCTCCTCATCTTCTGCTTCGCTCCCACAACGCATGCACTGATTTGTCCAGCTTGTGGTGCTACAAATTAGATTTAACAGTCTTTGTGCGACATGTTCCTGCCCGATTCACGTACACTGATCATATATTATATTGCCTACAGAATCGAAAGTTGGGCTAGTTGGATATGCATGGTATAACTGTTATATTGCTGTCAATGTTACGTAGGACTAGTGATGTTACATGCCACCGCTAAGCTTACCTAACCTTAGTCATGTAACCCTAAGTCCCGCCACACTTGTCACAGGATATGTTTCCGCCGAATTTACAATTTAGATGTGGCGTAGAGTCACGTTAGACTATTGACGCGACCCGTTCTTGCCAAAATCACATATTACTAGTCACGAAGCATGCTCCCTCTAAATTCTTAGTAAATCAACGCAAAAAGATAGACACGGAAACAAGAAAAAGATCACAACATATCCATGGCGTGAATGACGATGAGTGGGCCGAAGCGTTCGTCCGTGCGTCCATGCTTCCGTCCAACCACGCATTCATCCACGCGTCCATCCACTGTCAGTCTGTGTCTGTCCGTCCGTTAGTTCAAATCTCTGCCTGTCTGTCCATCCGTGCGTATGTTTGTCTGTCTGTCACTTACACAAGCGCCACCTGCTGAGCGAGTCATAAAACTAGGTGCTTACAAACCGGTCACAGACATTCGTGGATAGCTCCATGACTTCAAGAGCTTCACCCCTAAAGCAAAGGACAGGCTCTGAACTTACAAGTGTTGGGTTTATTGTGTAAAATGAAATGCATACATGTAGTCTGACTGCGCGTGCACCATTAGAACAGCTACTCGTAACGTTTTCAGAGCAGGTAAAATCCACAGTCGCGAAGGCAGATACATTGGGCGGAAGTGCAGAGATCAGGGGCGGTATGCAGGATCGCCCGAGTTTCGCGAAACTCGGCATCTTTCTGAGCTCTGGCCCCTCAAGAACAAGCCAACAGTACCAAAAAGTCAAGTCAACCCCTCAGCGCGCTGCGTTTCATTGATTATATACCATGGAACCAGTCATTGCGTCAAGGACGATCAACTAAGTTGGGCGGTGTTTTCAAAGCAGGGCCATCTCTTTCATTTGTATGTCCTTCCACTGAGTGAAGAAGTGCTCACATGCAATAAAAGTGTCAGAAACAGTTCCTGGTGTGGTAATATTTTTTCGAAGAGCGGGGTGTTTAAAAAATTTTGAAGCATTTATTGCCGGCACTAAGTCTGTTTCGGAATAATCAACGAGGTGGCCTCCGAGATAGGTACCGGCCGAGCGTTTTACAACATCGCGACCGCAGCTAAACGCGAGGCCACCTGTTAATCATCATGGTCAGCCTGTACATACTAGCGCACTGCTCGGCTGGTGTGCGTCGTCTTTGTTGTCATCGCCCGCTAGCACCCGAGCACGTGCGGCGGGTAAAAGAGCTGTTAGGGGCGAAGCTCCTACAGCCGTGGGTCTGTCCCTTCTAGCTCGTGGGACGCGACCACCTACCTAAAGACTCACTAAGCAGCTGTAGATGGATGGACATGAGGACGCACAATTAAACAGACGGCCGGACAGACAGAGGGACGGACGGACGGATGGACAGAAAGGCAGACAGACAGGCAGACGATTCACAGTTTATATCGTTAACCTTCCGAAGCTTCGCCGCACCTATCATTATTCACTTCGTGGATATGCTGTGTTTTTTTTTTCGGAAGGACGGTATTTCGGATGGACGTAGGTAGGTAAGGACATGCTATGACCAAGCTAATTACGCCAAGTCCTGGTAAGGCTGAGGTAATTAAGCCACATCTTGAAAAAACCGTGTAATGAAGCCGTTTAAAGCTAGAACCGGGCTAACTAAAGCACGCAAGTTGAGGAGCTAACTAAAATATGATAAATAACACGGCGTTGATCATGAGCAGGCTAAGCAAAACCATGCTAATCAGCCTTTACTGATATTGCCACGAGGTCGTGACGTGGCCGAAGACAGGATACTTTGTGTTGGGATTTAACAGTTTATTTGAGCGAACCTGTGCCCGGCGAACGGAAAGTCCGATTACAGTAGAAGTTTTGCACAGATTGCAGTGAACGGAGCGTCGGCCGTGGATCAACTACTGTCAAGCGGCGAAGTGCGTCGGCATTTATACTCTTGCCATCAAATGTTCTAGCGTTAACGCTAGCGGTGGCGTGGGTTCCGGAATTATCTGTACAGTTTGCAGCGTGGGTGTGATCTTATCGAAATGATCTACTGAAGCCTGGAAGCTTCTCAAAAACTGCACGCGCGTTTTGCGCTGAGAATTGTGTAGTGTTTTGCGGCGATAACAAAGCTTGAGAAATGGAACGTGGCAATATGATGAGATTTAGTATTCTGCTAATCAGAGTTACGTTTAATAGTGGCCATGGTAATTGCTCTCGAGAAAATGGCCTTTTAATTATGCCTAATCAATGAAGGCAAGACAGCTTAGTGTAATGAACGTTAGGTCTCAGCCAATTAGTACAATAAAATTAAGACAAAGCTAATGTGGTCTTCTCTTCGTAGCCGACCACGCACATGAGGGGACGACTAACTTAATAACCTGCGAGAAGCAACGTTATCACAAACTCCTCTGTGGCTTCAGCCTTGCAGAAGTAGTGTAAGCTCGCCATTTATTTTATATGTAAAGAAGCTGCTGCTTAGCATTCACCGCATCAAACGCTTGACATTCACACCGGCAGCGTCACAGTCACGAGTTAAACTAGAGGCTCCTCGGAATCAATGAGCTTGCATCCAAGTTCCCGCCTCCATCAGTTTGATTAACAGAAGCCCGTGGCGAAGATCGGGCACGCCCACCATGTTTGCTCATGCCGAGGAGCAGTATTCACGTCTAGCGGCACGATTAATCTATCAGCTTTATCGCGCAGGCTATGCACACACGCACGCAGAAGTAAAAGTTATATCACCACGCGGCTACAATGTTCTGTATTGAATTTCAGCGCGCTCACGACTTGGCCATTCAGAGGCGCGTTGCCACCTATTGCCACCACAATGCGAGCGCCCCTGGTGACCACCTGTCCCTGTATTTATCTTTAATACTTGGTAGAAGCAAAACGAGTGGCACGAAAGTGCGGCGTGTACACCCTGCTTGCCTTCAAGAGTGGAAATTTCTATGCTGCAGGTGGAACGAAAGAACCTGTGCGAAAGAGGACATACGCCCACGTATGTGGGAGGCACGTGCTAAGTTGGCAAAATTAGTGCACGACAATCACGCTGACGTCGCTGCACTGCTAAAATGTTCAGTGAGTGGCGGCGCTTGCACGCGGTGTTTTAAGTGTGAATACACTTTATAAGCTACCCCAAATCATCCACCGCCGTCGGCGGCGTCCGCAGTCTTCTCTCTATCTTAAAAAGAAAGAGGACTTGGCGGGCCGCAGCGTGACGCTCTACCGAATAAGCCACGGACGCGACGCTGATATCGGTGTCAGTAACGTGCCTTATACACCCTCCCCCTACGCTCGCTCCTCCGCTCTACTCGCTCGCTGCAGCTGCGCGCGCACCCCTCTCTCTCGCGCGCCCGCCTTCTCTCTCAGTCTCCCGTCGAGAGCGGGTCGTGCGATGGATGTCCCGGAGGCAACGCTACCATCAACAACGAATGCAGTACAACCGAATGCCAGCACTGTACCCGTCGTTGGAGGTGACGGTACCGCGGTGGTTTCGCCGACGTTGGAAGACAAGGCGGCGCTTCGAAGGGCTCGTGAAACCGAACGTAAGCGGGCGAAGCGTGCAGCGGATGCCGAACTGCGTGCTCGCGAGGCCGAGTGCAAGCGGGCGAAGCGTGCAGCGGATGCCGAACTGCGCGCTCGCGAGGCCGAGGACAAGCGGGCGAAGCGTGCAGCGGATGATGAGCTGCGTCCTAGCGAGGCCGAGATGAGGCGTCAGCATCGAGCCGCGAACGCGGCCCAAGAAGCGGAACGACAACGCAAGCGTCAGGCGGAGAAGGGCGATGAAGGCCGGCGTCAAGACGCCGCTCGAAATCGTCAACGGCGAGTGGACGTTCCCGAAGCCGTTCCAGCCAGTGAACGTGCCGCGCGGGAGAGGGTGCGAGCCCTGGACTTTGCTCGTCCAGACGCGTCGTGAAGTGTAAATAAATAATACTTCGTATATAATGTATCTTTGTACAAATGCTTCACGACAAATACCACTTAAATTCATTATTCACACTTTACTCATCACCATCAGTAATAAAACTCTCAAGCATTTCCCCGAGGGTGAACATGGTTAAGTGCGAATGCACGGGGTGATGATATGAGGGGGAGTAAAGTTAAAATTTGTTGGCATTCGCCAGTGAGTCAACGTAAACTCCCCCGTGTGATCAAATTGTGATTCCCAGGAACCATTACTCCATAAAGGCACAATAGTGTGATTAATAAATATAATAGAGCGAATTAATAAATACCACTCATAGCATCACCCCGTGCATTCGCACTTAACCATGTTCACCCTCGGGGAAATGCTTGCGAATTTTTTTTTTCTGATAACCCCCGCAAACGCGTTTCCAACGCCAAGCACTTTCGTGTATTCATTTCTTTGTCAGCGCTGCTATCCCGCACTGTCTCGCGCCACGGCCAGCGCAAGCGAGCAAACTCGGCTGCCCGAAAAGCACGGGCTATCCTGCATTGCAACCAAGGGTCGTTTTATTGCGATAGCAATTATATCTGCCCTTTCGTCTGGATTTCCAGAATATCCAGAAAAAACACTCTGGCGCGCGGAATCGAACGTGGGACCTCTGCGTCGTGCAAGTGAGGCGTCAATCACTGAGCCACCCCGGTTTTTTTCTTTGTTTGTGCTTAAACTGTACACACGTGCCAAGATAAAGATATTACAATACACAACGAACCATACAACAAATTTAGGAATAACTATAGCCGTCAGGCATTACTTCAACTCATCACGCCCTAGAATTCCTTCATGGTCCGTAGGGCTTCAACCCTTTTTACCCATAAAGGTAGACATTCGTCTGTTCTCACTACCTCGAGAAATCTTGAAATAAATTCTTTAAAATACTCTCTTGCTGGTCTCCTGGCAGGGTCACAGTGAAATCCAGCCATTCTAGAGCGCCATACACTGTGCAAGGCAGTCATCGTGATAAAAAAGAGTACCCGTTAGACTCATGGGATCAGGTATTTGGCAATAGAGATTGAGAATGGATTAACTTTCGGTTTTATCATGATGACTGAGCCACCCCGGGCACATCCGTCACCGTTCAAACGGCAAGCTACCTATTTATTTATTTATTTATTTATTGATTTAGATATACCTTACAGGCCTCCGTTGAGGCATTGTGTTAGGGGGCAGTACAAAAAAGTGGACATCCGTAGTAGTTAAAAAACACAAAGTTCGTGAACAGCGGTCATGTAGCAGATCACATAATAATAAGAGCAATACAAAACAAAAAGAAATAAAAAACACTAGCAAAGATAAAACAGATAATAAGGAAATATATAGGTGACACTACGGTGCATTACAATAAGATGCTGCAAAAAAGGTTACAACGAAAAGAGCACACTGCGGTAATGGCAAGCATTTTTGCACCTCGTTGGCCAGATAACTGGTCAATACGTCACGAAAAGCATTACTGTTTATCAGACATGCGATGCTATCCGGCAGGGAATTCCAACATCAGACTGCACGTGGAAGCGCAGAGCAGTTGAATGAACGTGTTGATCCGTAAATGCGGGTATAGCTAAGGTGATTATGAAGCCTGTGTGACGTAAAGTAGGGTCTTTTCAAGCATGCTAGTGTTGTTCGAGATGAATGATTGACTTTGTGAAACATTGTCAGCAAGGCCATGTCACGTCAAGTACTCAATGATTGCAATGAAAGGTTAAATTGGATTAGTGCAACGCTAGATTGATAGCTGTAATCGTTAGAATTGAAGCGGCTTGCCCTGTTCTGAATTCGTTCCAACAAGTCAGTAAGGTATTTTTGGTGAGGGGACCAAATGGGGGAAGCGTACCCAAGTTGAGGGCGAACGAGGGTAAGGTATGCTAATTTGCGAACATTAGAAGGAGCATTTCTTAAGTTTCGTCGCAAGTAACCCAAAGAGCGGGAGCCTTTGGCTGAAACGAAGGTGATGTGTTCTGACCAAGAAAGATTTGTAGTGAATATAACGCCTAGATACTTATATTGTGTAGCTCTTGCAACAATGTTTTTATTTATATTGTATGAATGTAGGGAAGGTATAGATTTCCGAGTAAATGACTTTAATCTACATTTTGACGTATTCAATGACATTCGCCATTTACTGCACCAGTTACTAGTTTATTCGAGATCAAGCTGAAGTGCCAGATGGTCGTCTGTATTAACTATTGTGCGATAGACATTACAGTCGTCAGCAAATATTCTTATAGTGGAGGACACGTTATGTGGAAGATTGTTAATAAAGATGAGAAAGAACAAAGGACTGAGGATGCTTCCCTGTGGTACACCAGAAGATACTTCAGTTAAGAAGGACGAGAAGTTATTTGCACTAGTGAAGTGGTAACGTTCCGAAAGAAACTTCCAGAGCCGTGATAAGGTGAAACAGTCTAATTTAAGAGCTGAAAGTTTTTAAATAAGGCGACAGTGTTCGACGCAATCGAACGCCTTAGAAAAGTAAAAAAAAGCAGTCAGTTTGTTGGTTGTTGTTCAAGTTAGAGTGCAGGTCTGTAGCGAATTCAAGCAACTGTGTCTCACATGATATGCCTTTTCTAAAACCATGCTGATTATGAAAAAAGAACTTCTGAGTTTCAAGGTGTCTGTAGATCTGTGAGACAATAATGTGTTCCAGTAACTTTCAAGAAATGCATGTCAAGGAGATCGGTCGGTAATTTTCGCATGATGATTTATTGCCACTTTTAAATACCGGTATGATTTTTGCCATTTTCCAGTCCATAGGAAGGAGGCCAGTCGCGAGTGACTGCTTAATTATGCGAAGAAGAATTTTGCTTGACACTCTTACTGTATTTTGTAACATTTTTTAGTTTATGCCATCTGTGCCACAAGAGAAGACATCTTAAGGTTATTTATGAGTGATGATAAACCCTCTATTGTGACATGTATAGGTTCCATGTATTGGTAGCTTGAATCAGAAACGTAAGGTACGCTTGAAGTGTCCTCATTTGTGAATACGGAACTGAAGAATGAATTAAGAGCCGCTGAACACTCGCTATTTGGAAGAGAAATATTGCTGCTGCTGTGTAAGCAGATATCATTAGATTCGTGGTTGGGGCTTATTACTTTCCAAAACTTAGCTGGATTGTTTTTAGGTAGTTCAAAAAGCTCATTAGAGAAATATTTGTCCTTAGCTTCCCGTAAATCTGAGCAATATGTTTTAAGATAGCATTTGTAATTCTGCTATGAGGATGATGTTCGAAGGCTCTTGGCGATATTATACAGCCGTTTCTTTCTGCTCCTCTTTTGCTTGAGCGTTTTTTGTAAACCAGGGGTTTAATCTATTGTTTGTTATAGAAACGAGTGGGACATATTTGTCTACCAACGCGCGCAAAGCATTTTTAAACATCAACCAGTTTTCTTCCACAGATCTATTGTGAAATGAAAACCACATTGTGTTTTGAAAAAATGTTCTTAGTTCCGTATTTATTGCAGCAAAATTACGTTTATGGTAGTCTCGAATTAGCTTAGTTATGAGTCCTGCCGTGGGTGGTGTTATGTTTATTGTCACTTGAAGTACATGGTGATCGCTGAAACCATCCAGGTGTTCTATGTTACCTATAGATTCAGGAGCGTTCTAGCACTTACCGCTGCTCACGAGTATCTCCGAGGGAATTGTGTTTTCAGCATTACCAGCAAGATGGCGCAAATAGCGCGCGTCGTTACATCGCGTGGCGAAGCACGCTCTAGTCTTCTAAGCGTACTTTGGTGGCTTTTTTTAATGGCGCAAGGGCCAATTGATGGCCAAAGAGCGCCATTTCAAAAAACTAGATATATGAACAATGATATGATGCGTGGCTGTAAAGGGACCTTAAAAGTCCTCGCGCTAACGTGGGTAAGAACTTGGAAGTAATAAAAACATGACTGTGCCATGAGATATGTGCACCGAAAGTGGATGGCAAAATGTCATGATAATTAAACCAAGGTAGAGATGTAGCCACCGCAGCCATGATCACGGTACAAAGGCCATGTTACGGATAACCTCGAAATATGGGGTGAAAACTATCAACATCTTTTAAAAACGTGAAAAGTGATTGCAGTTTTAAAAGCGGATCCCTACCGATGAGCATCCCAGGGTGTAGTGGGAGCTGCTTTTAGTAGGGCAGTAAAAAGTACTTTTTTCTTAGAGCATCTAGCTCATTCCACTGGACGAGAATGTAGAGAACCGTAAGTGGTTCTCCACATCTCTCACAATATGGTGGATTGCCGGTAGATACAAGATATAAATGTGTAGAGTGTGTATGTACTGTTCTAAGCCTTGTTAGTGTTACTTCTGTGTGTCGTGATTTTGATTGTGGCAGCCAATAACCTAGTAGCGGCTTAATAGCATGAAGTTTATTATCTGTGTGTCTATCCCACGTGCTCTGCCAATACACTCTGAGCTTTTGTTTTAGAAAATGTTTGAAGTCAAGTGCAGGGATTGGTATGGATGCATTGGAAGTAGTGTCGTTGGCGGAAGCAGCCAGCTTGTCGGCCAAAACGTTCCCTTGTATCTCACGGTGACCTGGAACCCAGCAGACAACGACATGCTGTTTTGATGTGTACAGTGCGCACAGAAGTGAGTAAAGTGAAACCAGCACGGGGTTCTTATGTTTTTTAGGAGTTTTTAGGGCTTTGACCACACTTAGGGAATCTGTGTATATTACCGCCTTTTGTAATTTTATCTGTTTGATGTGTTTTACAACCGCCAGTATTGCGTAAGCTTCTCCTGTGAAAATGCTTGCATCAGGATAAAGAACGCCGGCCTCGAAAAAGAATTGGTCTACCGCTGCATATGACACAGAAGTGTTGGACTTGGACACATCGGGAAACAACTCAGGGCATGTGTATTTATGTTGTAGTTCTAGGAAGTATGTATGTATGTGTGCAAGTGGTGCGTGATTTGTGACTTCAAAAAAAGAGACATCACAGTCTTTAAGCTGCCACTGCCACGGTGGCAGATATGCTGCAGGAGCCATCAAACTGTGTCCGAGAAGAGGCACACCTGTTTCTTCGGCCAGGGCTCTTACACGGAGCGAGTAGGGCTGCCTAAACAAAGGACGGTTCTCGAACAAGCCAGAACAAGACAAATCATTAATTGTGAGATGAGAGGGGTGTTTTTTGTCTGCCTCCACCTTCAAAAAGTACAAAAAGGACAGGTAGCATCTTTGTAGGTGGAGCGACCATTCATTCTAATCCACGTATAGGCTCTCCACAGGGCTAGTTCAGAAAGCACTCGTAGCGAGGCGAATGGCTAGATGGTGGACAGGGTCGAGAATCTTCAAGGCCGATGGTGTTGCCGGCTGACAGATTATAGCAGCGTAATCTAGGCGTGCGCGTAACGAGGCTTTTATAGAAATTCATCAGACATTTGTTGTCACTGCCCTACTTAGTGCCTGACAATACTTTCACAATATTCACTGTTTTAAAGCACCTGCCTTTAAAAAGTTGATGTGTGGAATGAAGGTTAGTTTTGTGTCTATTATTAGTCCAAGAAACTTGTGCTCGGTCTTCATTGACAGAGGTTAGCCATGCAGTTCAATGTCGGGGTCAGGACGGAGGCCCCTCTTTTGGCAGAACAAGACGCATGTGCTCTTTTGCGCGTTACGTGTAAAACCATTCTCATCTGCCCATCGAGTTGCCTTGTTAAAGCCTGGTTGAACTTGACGTTGGCACGTTGAGATGTTGGACGACTTGAAACCAATCTGTACATCATCGACATATATGCAGTAAAAGATATTACGTGGAGAGACAGGTGCAAGTAATTCATTTAACTATGAAAAGCGTGCAGCTCATACACCTCCTTGTGGCACTCCTACTTCTTGGACAAATATTCGAGAGAGACAGTGCCAACTCGGACACGGAATGTCCTGTTGGATATGTAGCTCTCGATGATTGTCAGCATTCTACCCGCACACCTAAATGTGACAGGTCTCGCAATATGCCAAAGCACCATGTAGTGTCATATGCCTTTTCCGTATCGAGTAACGCAGAGGAGAAAAAATGCTTATGAACAAAAGCGCGCGAATTTGTGCCTCGATACGGACAAGGTGGTCAGTGGTGGACCGAGCTTCTTGAAACCCATACTGGTATTGGTCAAGTCGGCCGTTAAATTAAAGAAAATGCATCAGGTGCCTGTTAATCACTTTCTCTAAGACCATGCAAAGACAGCTGGTTAACGCTATTGACCTGTAGCTGGAAACTGAAGCCGGGTCCTTGCCTTGTTTTAAAATTGGGATAACGATAGCTTGCTTCCAGGCTGAGGATCGCTCGCCGGAAGAACATATCGCATTGTACAGAGAGAGGAGAGCGTTCTGGGTTTCAGTGGGCAGGTGTTTTAACATTTCATACGCCACACGGTTCAAACCTGGGGTAGATTTATTGAAGCAGGTAAGTGAGGCTTGTAGTTCAGCCAAACAGAATTGTTCATTGTATGCCTCGTGTTGTTGGTTTGCGCTCTTATCTCTGTTTTTCTATTCTAATTTTGTATCGTCGGAACGCTTCACTATAGTGTGATGAGCTGAATACCTGCTGGAAGTGTGCCCCAAGAGTGTTCGTCTGGTCTTCAAAGCTCTGCCTTTGTGTGTTCACTAGAGGAAGTGTGTGTACTTCTCGTTCTGCTACCCTACTAACTATGTTCCACACTCTCGCCTGATCCGTATATGAAATTAATGCCTGCTAAGAATTTATGCCAACTTTCTCTTCTCGCCTGTCGGCGCACCCTCCTTCCTTGCGACTTGATCTTCTAAAAGTTTATAAGAGTCTCGGCTGTAGGCGAGTCTCTAAGCAACTTCTACGCACTAATTTGTTCTTTGCACGCATTACGGCACTCATTATTCCACCATGGGACTCGTCGTCTGCCTGACTGTTCGTGGTATACACTTCGTTGCAGCATCAATCAAAAAGGCTGTCAGGTAGCTCTCAGCAGCTTCTATGCTTAACACCCCCATGTCAGTCCAAGTTAGGATAGTCATTTTTTTGATACTGTCCCCAATCGGCTTTGTCGGTGAGCCATTTGGGAACCTGTGAAGGACTTGTATTTGTTATTGATGTGCATATAACGATTGGAAAATGGTCTCTACCGTATCGATTAATAATGACTTCCCGTTTAATATGAGGCAGGAGTGATGGGGATGTTATGCTGAGGTCTATGGTTAAGTATGTATTGTTAGCGATGTTGTACTATGTTAGCTCTTTCCGATTCAGGCGGCACGCACCGGAAGAAAAAAGGAACTGTTCAATCAGGCAACCTCGTGCATCGGAGCGAGAGTCACCCTAGAGGCTACCATGTGCATTAAAGTCCCCTAGGACAAGGTAGGGTTCTGGAAGTTCGTCTATGAGGGACTGGAATTCATGCTTTTCAAGGCGGTGTTGTGGATGTATGTATAGAGAGCAGATGGTCACGAGCTTATTTAAAGCCCTGCTCGACCAGCCACCACTACAAGGGATGTTTGTAGTGGTAAGTGTGTGCATGCAGTTTCTTGAATGACTATAATGGCAACACCACCGAATGGCGCATTGGCATCATTCCATTCCTTTCGGAAGATAACTAAATTGCGTAGAAAGTTATTGTGTTTTAGTTTCAAGTGTGTTTCTCGCACACATAGCACTTTTGGTGTATGTTCGTGTAAAAGCTCCTGGATATCGTCGAGGTTTCTCAGCAGTCCTCTGACGTTCCACTGTAGAATTTGTGTCATTTTAGTGTTGTGCGGTGCTGTGTGTACATAAGTGTTGGCTTAGGTTACAGGGCCTTTTGGGGGCCCTGTAATTTAGCTTTTTTTCATTCGTGGTGCGCTCCAAAGAGTTGCGCCTATCCTTCGGCGTCGGAGGCGCCGAGCAGTCGTACTTGTATCCATCGCCTCTTGTGAGGTGGTGGATGGTGCCTGCTCGATAGGCACGTTCACAGAACTTTCGTACCTAACTGCGCTTGCAGTGGTCCGAGGTTCAGCCGACACGGTGGTCTGCCGGCCCTATTTGTCAGGTGGCGGAGCAGTACAGGCTACTCCAGTCGGTGGCGCTATTTGCAAGACCGCGGCCACACTCTGTGTGGCATTCGCGGGTGCCAAAACAGGTGGCGCGGTGCCCCGGCGCGTCACATCGGCAAACGAGGGGTAAAACGTTTACGTGCCTCTTGGAATGACAGACTGAACTTGAACTTGAGTTCTGCTATTCGTTTCTCTTTTTTTCATGTGGGGAATCAACGTGAGTAGGCAGGGTGATTTTCTTCACAGTTTGAACAATAAGTTGCTTCTGAGGTGCAGTCGTCTGACATGTGTTGGGTGGATGCACACTTTGCGCAAGTGGATCGCCCTCTGCAACTCTGCGATCTGTGCCCCAAACGTTGACAAATGAAACATCGACGAGGATTAGGGATGTATGATCTGACACGGAGCTTACAGTAGCCAGTTTCAATTGATTCTCGTAAGTCACTAGTACCAAAGGTGACAATTATGTGTTTGATGGATGTTTCTTTGTTGTCTCGTCGTATAATGATTCTCTGTACCTTGACTACATTCTGGTCTTGCCAGCCTTGTAATAGTTTACTTTCTGAGAGTTGAAGAAGATCGTCATCAGAAATGACGCCGAGTAAAGTGTTCATGGACCTGTGTGAACCCACAAAAACAGGGATTTCTCCAAATGCTACAAGTTTAGACAGCTTCTCATATTGAGCTTTGTCACGAACCTACAAAAAGAGATCACCACTTCCCATCTTTGTGACTTTATAGCCTGAACTTATTGCTTTGGTGAGAGTTTTGGACACAAGAAAGGGTGAAATAGTACGTATTGTCTTCTTTTCGTTCCAGTTATGAATAACATGGTACTTTGGGAAGGTAGTTTTGGGTATGTTGAGGATGAAAGTGTCTTTGGAGCGCCGCCTTTCCAGGAAGCGATCAGGGAGGGGGAGGAAAAGCATTTACAATAAATTCATAACAAAGTTCGGCAGCCGTGCCAGCTGCCCACCACCAAGCTCAACCAGGGGACGTGGTAGGAGATGTTGGGCAAGTCCTGTCAACGCCAGCTGTACAGCGCTGCTACAACATAATATGTAGTAGCCAAGACTGGGTATCCCCACAAGGTTAACCCTTGCCGCCAGGAAATTTGGAAGTACACGA
>NW_023608456.1:0-28350 GCF_013339725.1 Rhipicephalus microplus | reverse complement strand
CTGTCCCTATTGAGCTAACTAGGAAGCTAGTAATTGACAACGTGAGGGTGAATTCATCGACAACTCTAACTACACGGACACAAGTATCACTTATGTTTTCTGCCGAAACCCGGAAGGTGACGGATGGTTTGAGAAAGGGAAAAAAGACAACGACCTGCTTGTAGCACGAATCCACAATGAAATCAGTTTTAAATTTTTTTGTGGCTTTCTGCTAGAAACAGGTAATTGTCTTCTTTTCCTTTGTTAGACTTTCCACCACCTTGCAGATTTCCACTGAACTCATTCGCAATACTTGCTCATGGGTTTATAAACCCAGAGCAGGGACATTAACAACCCTACAGTCTTACGAGTATAATCTCTCAATAGACACTGGTTGTTTCACAAGAGACACTCATTGTCTCAAGCGCTATAAAAAATGCCTTGTATATATGCCTTGCAATAAAAATGCCGTGAAATAAAAGCTGTGCAAGCAATTATGATTAAAATGGAGAATCCATTTTATAAAGCCCGTAAAAAAATCAACAAGAAGCAGAGAATATAAGAAAAAACATAAGTAAATGAGTAGCAGTATAAAAGAATGTTACTCAGTATGTATTTTCAATCCCTCTCATTAATATTACCCAATTCCAGTAATCAATGTATATTCCAGTGTCGGTACATGAAGCCTGCCAAGCTCTTCCTTAGCAAATGAATATGTTTTGAAATACCTTAAGGGGCATACAAGTCTGCTGAAACCAAAAAAAAGAACATGTAGTGGGCAACACTGAAATATAAAATTTCCTCCTACTAAGCACATTGAGTCTGCGGTCAAGTTTCAGGAAAATGTGCATTATTTTCACCGATTAGAAATTCGTATTACCAAGTAGATACTGTGAAAATTCATGACGTCACAACATACATTTGATTTTTGCTCGTTTGCTTGCTTACCAAACATTTCTCCATGGCAAGGTAGGTATTTTCAGTATTGCGAGGTTATAATTTGCTCACACACAAATAATCGTTTTTCTTTTGATTTTATTTTTAGGATTACACATTCTTTTATGAACACAGAAGTTACTCTGCAACCTTTCGATAAGGACGCGAGGAGTAAAGACTGTTATCTAGAATGTAGATTCCTGTGCAAAACCAGAACTTCGTTGTAAAAATTCGCAGCTTATAGCGGGTAGCAGCTGCTGGAAGCTGCGGCAGAGCATCGGCAGAGTAACAATGGCTGCTAGTCTTTGTCAATGTCGTCCAGAGAGGTTTAGGGTTAGCTACAGCCCCGAAATCGCCACACATAATAATACAAAACAAACCTGAAATTGGCTCGTCAAAAGAAACTGAATAATGGGCAGAATGAATTGGTGGTGCAAGTGGATTGCTAGGTTCTGTTTTGTAAACTAACTAAAAAGGGAATATTGAAGAATGGTTGAAGCGATGTTTTCGAGGTGCTCATTCAGGCCACTGCAACGAATAGCCAGCAATGATGAAACCATGAGACCTATGCAATTTGCTTTTTGCCCAATAAGTCGTAACGAAGTAAAAAGTTCAAAAGAAGACTCCTCCTATACCTCGGTTAACCAAACGACCAGTAAGAGTTGCACCGATTTGGGCAATTTTTTATTACGGGTCTTTTGAACAAAATGAAAAAGTAACTCACATTCTTACCACTGCCCTACAAAAGCTTAAAGGCAAAATCATAGGCCTAGCACCAAGTGGAAAGCTAGGTACAGCTTGCAATGTATGGCGAATTGATGGTTGTGTCGAAAATATAGCCAAACCAATCTAAGAGCCTTGAGAAGACATCATTCTCACAATTATGAATAAAGCTTGTAATAGCTGTTGTATTCATTAACAACAATAACTTAGTGCACAAGAGCCACCACACCTTGACTTGGACTACTGAATGCAACAAAATTCAAACAGGTTCACAAATCACCATCTGATGCACTGAAGTATCAACAATTACGAATGCATCACATCTAAGATACTCACTATTTTATTTAGGGCAGTAATAATATTTGCACAATTATTTTGCAATACTGTGTTTAAGCAAATTATCACAACAAACAATAACTCATATTGAAAGTACTGTATTGTAAATTGATTAAACTCAGAAATACAAACGACAGAAATTGGCCCCGTATCTTCATGTTAATCAGCAAATGGCATCGAAAGACCATAGTCTTGTGTGTGGAGAGAGCGAACAAAACATTTTATTGGATGTTCTGCACAAGAAAATCGGTTAACGGTATTCTGGAGGCACTTGTTAAAGTGCCTCGAGCGTGCAGCAAAGGCGAACAAGCGCATGAGGCCACGCCACACGTGAGACATGAGCCCCATCTGGCAGTTTTCTGGGAAAACGAAGCGCATGGCTCTGAGAGGGGTGTGCGCGCCCGTCTCAGAGGTGATACAAGTATAAAATGCAAGGTGATGGGTAGGTGCCACCACCGTCTCAGCTTAGTGAAGCATTGGAAACACTCGCTTTTTCGTGCAAGCTTTGCATGTTCAGCCCAGCGTGATAAGTGCCATGGTCCTTAATATTACTTATGTATGCCATTTCCAGCAAAAGACGCACCTGCAGAATATATACATGTTGTTATGGGGCCCCTGACATGCACAATCATTGCTTTTTAATTGACAATTGCACAAGTATGAGCGCTGAATCTTGAGCAACATCGGTGGGCGCTGCAGATGGGGCTGACCGTTTCAAGTACCTGATGCCGTTAAGAGTGGACAAACAGACAACTAAACAGACAGACAATCTAAAATAATTGCGTTGGGGGTCCCTAAGAAAGACTATTGTCCTTAAAAAACACAAATACCGCAAAGATATTCAGATCTCGCAAGAACAGAACAATTTTAAAAAGGACCTCTCCAATATATTTCAATCCAGACATTTCTTTGCAGGTAATAAAGACTGTCCATCAGTTGTGCATAAAATATAAAAAAGGACATTGATATCGATCACAAGAACCACATTATAAAGCTCCACCTCGTGTTGAAGGCAAAATAAAAAGTGACACCAATTCTAATGCAAGTCAACACAAGAGTACTATCAAAAACTAGGCAACACATGAACTGATGCAAGTGTAGCCAAAAACCTGAAGAAAATCAAAAAGTATTTACACAAACATGGCACAACGTGCTTCTCATTACGATACCTCCAAACCTGAATGGGGATTTTTCCTCAATAGTAAAGTGTAGTTCTAGTCTGAAGAGAATATTACTTTTGTTCAATTAGGAAGCCAGCAAAATGTTGGGTGAACAAGTGCAATCATGTCTTCTTTGGCCAAAACTATATCTAAACAAGAAAGTTATATGAAAGAAATAAACACACACAAGACCCGCATCTCACTAGAAAATTATTTTACAAAGACGAGTCTAGAAGCAAAAAAACAATTCCAGCAACATAATGATACAGGTGTCTGCATTTGTGGTTCTGAGTGTATATTGTTTTCCTAACTACATACATTAACTGTTGAGATTTTACAAACTGGAACAATCATGGGACTATGGGCAACCTTAATGAAGCACTCAGCTTTAAATTTTACCGCCTAGAATTTTTAATTACGACTTGACTTTAAGGGGGCAGACTGCTTCTTGGGACCAAAAAGTGACAAAAAAATCATTTTTTTTAATTGACATATTTGGTATCTACAAGTATTCTGCTATCTTTCTGGAAATGTTTACACACCACGAAGTGGTAGTTTTTTGTAATGTCATCCTAACTGTCCAGATTCGTGGTGCTGTTAGCATGCAGAACCTGCAAAAAATGGGGAACCAACTTCAAGCCTTCTTTATAATTTCCGGCACCAATGTTAGAAGCTGTGCTACGAATTTATGAGCACTTTTACGAGGATTGCAAAACATGCACACCATGAGTGTTGCTTTTTGAAGAAGCTGTGTGTTTTCAGTTTTTCAATTTTTGTCAAAAAAGTAAAGTTACAACTGTTCAATTTTAAGGCCTCAATATCTCTGCAGCTAGGGCAGGTACAACAATAAATCTTTTTGCAATGGAAACCTGTATGTGAGTAGGGTGCAAGTATGGGAGCAGAAGTTAGAGAACAAGCCTTTTTAATAAATTACTCATCAAAACTTTAACACAATACAAACTACTTTTCAAAATGGATAGTTCATTTTGCTGTAAAATAATAGGAAAGGCTTAAAAAAAAACTCTTGCACTATTCCAATCTACAGTCAATAGTCTATGTTAGGATGTAATAAATATCCCTTTTAATTAAGCAATTTTTTCTATGGCGGCCTTAAACAATAGGGGGTGAATTTAAGTTATTACAAGAAATAAGACGAGTTACAGAAAAACTAATCGAACGTTTGAAATCAGCAGAAAAAACTGCATAATTCTGTGCAGTTTGATCAAGATCACTGAAGAAATAAACAAAAATGTCTAAGAGCAGTCTGCCCCCTTAAGTAGACCGACCATGCTAAATTTTGCTTACCCACAAAATATGACTGCCACAGTCAGGATTCAGTCCTGTGATATCACTTATAGAGTTATGCCCAGAGTTTCTATAAAATATTTAGCACTGTAAGAATTTTTCAAAAACCAAGTCAGACTCAGACGATCACATCTTTGAAAAAAGAAGCTAAAAAAACTCTTACTGAACAGGTAACTTGCGTTTGTGCCTGCGCAAGCACCTGCTGATGTTGCTTTTTGACACAAACGTTTGAAGCCATAACGGGCACTTGAATGGTCGGTCACCTGTGTGCGAGAGCAGATGCTTTGACAATGTGAACTTACGAGAGAACCTCCAGAACACAGGTGGCACTTATGTGGTCTCTCGCCTTTGTGGGCACGCAGGTGACGTACCAAATTGGATTGGACAGAGAAGCTCTGGGGACACAAGTGACACTGAAACGGCCACTCGCCTGTGTGAACCCTGATGTGGAATTTCATATGAGACACTATATCCGTCTCGTAGTTACAAGAGTTGCAGCAATGGTGGCGTCCATGCTGCTACTTCTCACCGTCCGTACTTCCTGGATGTGTAAACGACCCTGGTGCTGCAAGCAAGAAAAAAAAAACACAAGGCAGATAAATTTTGAATCCCTTTCAACAGCGCAGCTCTTTAGGTGTTTCGCTGTGCCAGTTTATGTGACCAGTTCCACAGAAAGTAAGTATTAACTGATGAAATTATTGAATAGATACTACAATATTAATAATAAACTGCTTCTCCACTGAGTAAGTCCTGAGAGCACTTTTCAGACAGCGAGCACAGAACAACAAGCAATAAACTTGTTCAATGCACAAGTATGTCATGCCAAAAAACTAAAATGAAGCAAAATCTGCATAGAATAAAGCTTACCAGGTTTTGTACAATACTAGGTAAGAAGCAATCAAGGATGACTTCACAATCAATAACTCCTGAATCCTAGACTGTCTGCCCATACATCAAAGCGGTGCTGCAACACTTTTGCAAGTAATCAACAAATGCCCTAATTCAAACAGTTTATTGTTTCACAAATTGACTGTCACAAAATTTTAAGAATGCATTGAGTACAAAAATGATTACAAAAATATTCCACATGCTTTAAGCACTTTACCTTGCATTTAGTACGATCAAGTGAGTTTGAAAATAATGCAGGGGGGGGGGGGATGAGAAAAGGGCAAGTGCCTCCATGAGTGCCCATAATAACTTCTGCACTATCTTTTTTTTTCGTTCAAACTCATGATTTAGTTTCAGTGCCATTTCGAACAAATGCGAGCTCATTGCGCCATCCTGTGGTGCAATCCATAAATATGCAGCCCACAGTGCTTAAATCGGCTATTGGGCGTGGATTTTACTTGAATATTTGTTTACTCCAGTTTGCGGACATTTGCCAAGAGACAATAGAGCAATTTCTGAATGACTTTGAGAATCGTGAATTCCATACCCGATGCTGCAATATTATCTCATGGTCTCAGGAGCTTTGCGTATAAATTCCCAGCTTTTTCCGACTATGCTGAAAAAGTGTCGCAGGGCTTCTTTAAGTAATAATATCACGGTACAGTTAAACTCTGACCTCAGTAACCAAACGAAACCGAGCCAATTTCATCTAAGGCACACCAGAGATGGCAACAACATTTTAGTTTTCGGAGAAGATTTTGGAGCAGAAAAAATGGTGCTTTGAAAAAGGCTTAAATGGCTTCAGAGCAGCAAAAGTGCTACAGCTTATGGTTGCTATTGGCATTTTCGGAGGAGACGGATGTTCTTAACGACTCCTGCAGTCTAAAACATCACTTAAGCACTTAATAAATATTTTTATTTATGATTGAAAATGCCGTATCGTAGTACGCAGCTTCTATACAAGCCGTTTAGTAGCATCATTGGTGTAAATCATGGGGGCAAGGGAGGGTCAAAGGAGTCCGGAATTTTTTTTGTTCCTGTTGGGGAGGACAGCTCTTGCAAGTGTTTCTCTTGAAGTTTAACTTGAGCACATGATATAATTGAGCTAACAGTTAAGTATAGCACAATCAACATTTTAAAATGCTCTTAATTTGTTACTTCGCACCTGTGTTGAATGCCCTTCAGTTGTTTGAACTATCGGAATCGCAAAAAGGTGAAAAAAAGAGACTGTATAGAACGATGCAATTGCTTGAGCTCGGATCCTGTGCCTGTTTTCACAATTCTATTTGAAATCATGGTTCAATTCTTATGTAAACAACATTCGACCAATAATAAAATTAGAAATTGGCCACCATGGCCTGTTATGTGTCACCTCTTATGATTTCTTTATTTACGCCACTGGGTAGCATACTAGGATAATAATGTACACAGCTTGCTTTGGGTTTCACTTAGGCTCACTGGATAGTCCCATGGTTCAACTTCATTCTTTTTAGTTTGTCGACACCATTTCGGAGCACGTTTAGAGCAGTTACTGCTAAATACTGCACTTTGGAGCAGCATTTTTCTTTTGGAACAGTTAGGAGAACTTTGAGCAGCACTTCCATCACTGGCATACATTCCCCTTCTATCACGTATAATTAAAATGAGTATTTTTTATTTCACAACTCTGCTTAGTTTTCTAACTGCAATGAACTGAAAGTCACAAAATACACAAATTCATTATCCTATCACAAAATATACTAGTTATAAAACTCAATTCAATATATACGTGCAGTCTAAGCAATGAGACTGAAAAAACTAAACAGTGGGCTGATCTAACAAAGATGCCAAAAAACACAAAATGAAGCAAATAAAAAGCAAAATCTAAGAATAAACAAATGGGGCTATCTAAAAACAGCATATCATAAAGTTATCTTTTTTTAATTACCTGATAAAATAATACTTGATAATAATAATATTGCTGATAATAATTACCTCATAAAATAATAAATTAGAAATTGGCCACCATGGCCTGTTATGTGTCACCTCATATGATGTTTTTATTTACGCCACTGGATAGCATACTAGGATAATAATGTACACAGCTTGCTTTGGGTTTCGCTTAGGCTCACTGGATAGTCCCATGGTTCAACTTCATTCTTTTTAGTTTGCCGACACCATTTCGGAGATGCTAAAAAAAGATGCCAAAAAACACAAAATGAAGCAAATAAAAAGCAAAATCTAAAGATAAACAAATAGGGATACTTGAAAAAGCATACCATAAATTTGTCTTTTTTTTAATCACCTGATAAAATAATACTTAACCACTGTAGTCAAAGCCTACGCAAGTGCCAGTATATTGACCATGCCAAGCGTGCCTACAACAAACAAAAAACTTCAAACTGGCTCAAACATTTCTATGCGAATATAGTAGATGTTCAGAAAAGTACAAACAAGTGAGGCTAATAACAAAAGATCAATGGTATGACACTTCATAAAAAATGCATAGATAATTGATCGCAAAACAAGTCGCCAGAATATGACCAAATCACTATAACAAATACAGTGGGAGTATTTTCTAAAGCTTGTAAAATATAGCAATTAACACAATGTTTGAAATGTAATCTCATTCATCCAACACAGCCCTCAAATTTCTTCCACATCCTGTCACAGGAACCTAGAAAAATAAGAATAACAAGGAATTACAAACAATTGACTTAGACAACAGCAGTTATCAGTCTGACATTTCAGACGACTCACAGTGAAACAGTGACAGTGAAATGACAGTCTGACAATTCAATCTGACATTTGAATATATTTTAACACAGTGCACGACTACGCGGACACAAAAGAAGAAAAGACAAACGTTTCTTATGTCCCCGTAGTGGCACGCGTGTTAAAAGTACTATCACCAACAGGCCCAGCTTTCAGTCCTTCTTCAATTTGAATTTTAAAGTCTTTCCAAGGCACGTAGTGTTGCAAATTTTGGCAGACGAGATTCGCGATTGCCCAGTTCCTGCATTTCTCTTGCCAGCTCGAAGGGCTCAAACTAGACGAGAGGCCCTTTTAAGTGTTGACAGAGAAAGAAGAAATTAATTGTGCCATTAAACACAGGTAATATAAGGATAAAAGACACTTTTTCCCCAATAGCAGTCTGGCTATTAGCTTCTTCTATGATGCTCTTCTGACCAGTGCCGAGAAAAAAGAGAACAAGGAGCATATTCATTGAATGGTGGTCACTTAAAGAGGCACTAAACAGAATATTGTTTTTCGCATATTATTAAAGTACAATTTCACAATTCAGAAAACACCACGCGTGCAAAAAGAAACTACGGGTGGAGATGCCAACTTTAAACTCCCGCACCAAACACTTTGATGCCATCAATTCCTGAAGGCATCGACCAGGCCCTATGTAGCTTCTAATTGCTAAAATTGAACTATACTGTAATCTCTACGCACTCTCCGAGTGATTTCTCTAGCTTTCAGTCAGAGCGAGCGCACTGAAGCTACACAGAGGGGGAGAAAAGGGGCAAAGAGGGGAGGATAAAAGAGCAAGAAGGTATGTTCGCATTCTACCGCCTGACATGACAATGAGCACTTTTTTTGTGGTGTTTTCCTTCAACAAAGACAGCGCGTTGCTCACTTACATGCTCTGTAGCGTTTCGAGGCGCAGGCATATCACAGCACACTGCAAAGGCCACCATGACTACACACAACACAATGTTCAAATCAGCCGCCGGCCATGTTTTTTGGGTATATGAAGCAGTGGTTTTAGATAAGTGGCATAATTTCTCAAGATAAGTGCAAGCCATTCCAGGGCAACATTAGGCTTTAAATGTAGATACCCTGCTCACTACATCATTTGCATAACATGTTTGCAGGAGCGTCGACTTCAAATGGGTAGAATTTCCTGACTGTGCACAAAACATGTTCTATGAAAGCTGTAAAAATTCTGAATGAACAAATATCATGCAAGTTTCAAAAGAGATCTCAGAGAAGATGGCATTCGTAGAAAAGTCATTAATAGAAGAAAACTACAATTATTTAAACTATTACAAGATAGTTGTAAAATCAATGGCCAAAGCAAAAAGAAATATGCCAATATTGTGTAACCCTTAGGCACCTGCATTCACCTATGCAACTGCTTGTCTTCTTGAGAAGCTAAACACAGTGCTCACCTTACAAACAGTAAGGTAACAAAATATTTCAGCCCCACATAAATTTGCTATAATAGAGCACAAGCCACTATATCAAAACCACACATAATAAACTTTTTTTTCTTATGCACAGGCATACACTTTTCCAATTCGGATGTAGCAGTATGGAATTGTGCTCATGCATCACCACAAACAATTTCTTTGAGCATGTTACATACGGCGTATTCAACTGTTTAGATAAGAACATTGTAAAGGAATGTGATACGCAGTCACTTCATTTTACTGCCTGCTCAAAAATAGTGTAGTGACAATGCAACCACTCCTCAAAAGGTTCCTAGCAAACATCACATCAGCCAGAGCTTGTCAAAAGAAAAAGTCAGATTCGCCATTACAAACTAACATGAAATAAGGGGAGTTCAGCGCCTGTTTCTTCGTCAGATACGATAAAATCAATCTAACAGGCAATTAGAAAAAAATGTACAGAGGTGATGACATTCATTTAAGTGATGTAATAACATAAATTAAAATTAACTGAATTGAAGAAGCACAGCACAGTCAAAACAAAAGCTGGAAAAGCGGCCTTTGAGAGCATTTTTCAGACACTTATTGGGTAACTGCTACAAGCACGCTTGCAGGTATCCACTAGGACATCAGTCATCATAATTTTTGTGTAGTAGGGAGACAATCACTGTGCCATCAATCGTAATTCTTCCTAGAAGTGTGGTACCTGCTATGCTTTTGGAAGGAATACTTGCGAAATTTTTATGCTGTAGCTTATGACAATAAAGAATTTGGCCTGCAGCTTAAATAATGCTTTGGTGCACTCATCGACCCATTCGTTGTGCAATTTGCATTGAGTGACATCTATTTGTTCCTTGGCTATTCTGAAACATCTTTATTACTCCCATTAACGCAATTTCTTTTTCTCAATCAAGCCTGCCTGAGGCCAGTTTGCTAAGGAGCTTCAAGAAAGTGAAATGCCAAGAGAAATCAAAGCCTGATTTACACGTAGGATTCCTTTGAAGCAGTCGTGATAAAGATACTGTTCGTAATATAACAAAGTACATGAGGACTTCGGTCAAGTTTTCAAAGAGCTTAAGGCAAATGAATATAGTTAAAATAGAGCTCAATGAAATGAGCAAATCTACTGAGACATAGAACACTAAAAGAAATAATTGACTACCAAAAAAATCTAAAATCATATTCCAAACAAAGCACACAAACTCCTAGAAAGACAATCAGAAAAGATGCAAGAAATTTACAGGGGTGCAACAGCCAAAATTCAATTTGGAGCAATTTTCGGAGCAGCAAAATGTTACTTTCGGAGCACTAAAATCCAAGTTTGCAGCAGGTTACGACTCTGAGTTCAGCATGCGTTCACACAGGCCAAAATTGGCCCGCAATAATTAAGAAATAGCATCGCAGCCTGTGGTTACAAATGGGCTCACGTATAAATGCGTGAAACAAATCACCACGCTAGTTAAACCCTTAACTGCGCAGTGAAGCGCTTTGTCTCTTTTCGGTATTGTTTGTGCCAAAGAAGCTCTCTTCTTATATTGCTACGAACCAGCCCACCACAAGTTCTACAGTAGCTGCACAACAGAACCTTCGATCGAAAGCAATGTTTGCAACCACGAAACGACGACGAAGTACTCACGAACGCTGAAGCATACTTCATCCTGAGTTGCAGTGAAAGGCGCCAAAAGACACATGAATACTTTATAGACTCAGGGAAAGGTCGCGATCTCTCGAAAAGCGCGCGAAGCCAGAGAACACCGACCACTTGGTTAAAGTGTATTAGAAGTGGTGAGTGGCGTGACCGCGCCTCGCTGCCTGATCCCTTCCGCGTTGCCCACAGCGACGGCGCTGCAGTCGATAAGTACTGAAAGAGCCGCGCGCCCGTGCAGGAACTGCTATGCGCTTCGGCTTCTCCGTGGACCCTTCTTGAGGGAGATTCCTTCGTACCTGCCCATCATTCATGTCTAGCACATGATGTGCTCGCCCTTAATGTATGACACGCATACCTACTTTATTTGAGCTCCATAAAAGCCCCTGTGAGAAATCGAAAATAATTCAGAAAGGGTGTGTCTTATACTGATTTCTTCTCTCTTACCTCTTTCTTCGTTACTAAGGCGCTTACAATATTCACAATAACTGAGCCGATTCATTGGAAGTTGGCTGTGCTCAGAAAGCTGTGAGAATAAAAAAAATAGATACAGTGTCACACGCATGCAGAACCAGAAACACAAATGTAAAGAGGAAAAAGGAAGGGAATCTCAAGCGCCTACACCACTACGAAATGTTTTCGTAATTTAAGTTTTCAGGGTATACTAAAATATTTGCCCCCATTCACAGCGACCACCATGTGCCGAAGTTAGGGGTTCTGCCGCACATCCCACTCCCTCAAAAAAATTAATTAATTAATCTGTCATGGGTAGGTTTGCGCCAATAGTTCACTGTTGGCTAAGCTGGATATAGCGTGTCTCTACAAATGCGCCCTGTAGATTTCATCTTTTCGACAGTATGAGGTCTCAAAACTAATTCAAGTCTAACCTAGTCGGAAGAGAATTGCGCAATGTAAAAATAGTAGCTGTGCTAAGGGGCACTGCATGTGTGTATATATACATATATATATATGTATATATATACATATATATATATGTATATATATATACATATATATATTTTGGGGGGGTCTCGAATATTGACATATATAAGCGCGCGATTTTTATGCCCTGTATTCCCAGACGAAGGCCGGTCCCACGGTCGAAACGTCGGACTAAACTGTGCTGAAACGTTCGTTGTGTGTGAATTACTCCTTTTTCTATACTATCAGAGCCTGCGTGATACTTCCTATAATCCCTTCTACTTACCCGCAATGGCTCTTGTCACGACAACGTCAAAGCACATCATTTTAAAGTATCCCCAAGAAGAAATTTCTACAGTCGTCATTGGTGATTCTCAGACCAAGTACGTCCACCAGCATTTCGACCCATGTTCAAGAGGGACTCCCGCTTTCATCTCTCAAGTGGGTGCGCATATCTCCGACGTGCGGTCTTTACTTCACTTTGTGCCAGAATCCGCAACCGCCCTCGTTCTCCACATTGGTACCAACGACATCGCTTCAACAAGTGCTGCTGTAGCATTCGGAAGATACCGATCCCTGCTGGAGCACGTTATGAACGCCAAGCCTCACATTTCAAGGATTTACGCAACACTCGTTCTTCCACGCTGCCCTAACCGCCGTAATGGCAACGGCAACCTTTCATTTGTTTACCGGTGCAATATGGAAGCCACGTACTTCAACCGACTGCTGCACAACTACTGTAGGCGCTCCAAGAAAGTTTTTTTCATCGATCATGGTCTCCACTGGCTGCCCCTGACACGTGTGTTGGCAGCTGATGGTCTTCATCTAAGCTTCGAAGGTGTTGCCATCATCGCCAGCCACATTCGCGAACTCTGCTGCAAACGTTTCCTAGGAACTACATCATCATGGCGTGACTGCCCACCTTGCGAACCCCCAGAACGATCTACGCCGACGTCCCCCAGGAGGCGCCAACAAACGTCCCCTGCGGGTGCTACACACAACTCCGGTTCTTCAAGCCAAGACACAACTCGGCAAAACCGAACTGAGGCTCCCGCCACCACGGGTCATCGCTACCCTACCCGCCGGAACGCTGGTCGAGGGAGTGCCACCGACTGACGGCAGGCGCCTGCGCTTAAAGGCAATGTTTCAAGTCTTCCTTCGCGAGAGTTTTTAGAAGCTAGGAAAATTATTGAGAAAAGAGTTCGTTCCGAGCTACACGTATTCTCACTTACGAGCTACTTGAATGCTTCGGTGGTCCCGAAAGGTTTACAGATAAGATTTAAACCAGCTACTTCTGAACTTTCGGCCTCTAACAAAACCAAATGGCAAGAAGTGTTAAGTAAAGCGTCCTTAGATCTCATACCCATAATTATTGACCATTATAAATCTTGCACGCAAGACCTTCAGCATACAGAAGCTCGCCTGTTAAAGAAGCTAGCAGTGCATGAGTCTGAATGTTTAATTGCCTATGAAGAACGTAAGAGGAACAAGTTAAACACAACCAAACAGAAGAAGTTTCTACGTGATGGTTTATGTACGCACGAACGCGAATTTGAGGTAACCAAACGCGCCGCAACACGTTCGAATGATTCGAAAGACCAGTCTTCTCAAATAGATAGCAGCGTTGTAAACCTTTCAAACATAGTTCTTTCCAACGAACAAATGGGTGCTCTGTCAAAGGGCCTCAACTTTTGCCCCGCTTCAGGTGGCTTCAACGAGTTTCAACTTCTGAAGGATCTACACAACTTTTCCCGTAATTTGCGTCTGAGAGAATACTATCATGACCGCCGAAGCCCGAATGAAACCAGACCTGCACTACCGACATATAAACAATGGACACCCCCACCACATCGCGACAGATGTCTTGACATTTACATAAACGCTGTACAACGCGACATTTTCGCTGCCTATAAGAAAACTGCGCCTTACCGCCACAATTTGTCCAAAAAAGAGAAGGTTGCTCTCGAACAGTTGTCGACAAACCATGACATCGTCATCAAACCAGCCGATAAAGGGGGGGCCATTGTAATTCTCAACGCGGTTGATTATATAAGCGAGGCCGAGAGGCAACTTTCAGATGCCACTTTTTACAAAGCTTTGCCCTCCGATCCTACCAGCGAATTTAAATCTAAGCTTAAGGACGCACTTACGTCTTTACTAGAACATGGTAAATTAGATGAAAAGACAGTCCGCTCTTTGGTACCACTCAGTCCCGTAGCGGGAAGATTTTATATGCTTCCTAAAATTCACAAGCAGAATAATCCCGGCCGCCCCATCATTTCCGGAATCGGCACCGTTACCGAAAATTTATCTCGTTACGTTGACTCCCTCATAAACAAGATTCCAGCCACATTTCCGTCATTCATCAAAGACACCAACCATTTCCTTCAAGAAATTGTAGATCTTCATGTTCCATCTGGTTCAATGTTAGTAACGCTGGACGTAGCATCACTATACACCAACATACCGCATAAAGATGGTATTTCTGCAGTAATAAAGGCCTATGAAAATTCCCCTTTAGATAAAACTATTGATAAAGAAGCGCTTGGTACTCTTTTGAAACTTATCCTTGAATTAAACAATTTTGAGTTTAACAACATTCACTATGTACAAGCCAACGGCACCTCAATGGGTACGAAAGTAGGCCCTAACTACGCCAACATTTTTATGGACATTCTGGAATGCGAATTTTTAGGTAAAAACATGCTTCAACCTCTCTACTATAGGCGCTTCATTGACGATATTTTTCTTGTCTGGACACATGATGAAGCAAGTCTGCTTGGTTTCATTCAAAAGTTTAACAATTTCCATCCGTCTATTAAGTTCTCGCACCAATTTTCGCGCACTTCTGTAAATTTTCTCGATGTCACAGTCACCATTTCCGAAGGACAACTTGCTACGAAGCTGTTCCGCAAGCCTACTGACCGACATCAACTCCTGCATTTTCAGAGTGGCCACCCCCGGCATTGCAAAACAGGAATTCCCTATAGCCAGGCTCACCGCTTTAAACGGTTGTGCTCTGACCGTACAGATTTCATTGAAAATTGTAATAGGCTCAAAAGTTCTCTAGTAAAAGAAAATACCCGGAAAAACTAATAGACGATGCCATAACTCGAGCTGACCAACTCAACCGCACCGAGATTCTGAAAGGAAAGGACGGGAACGATAGCTCTGCTCAAACTAACCTTGTTCTGACATTTTCATCATCAGCTCCTAAGGTATCTGCTATATTGAAACGGCACCACAACATCTTAACCGAAAGTGGTAATCTCAAAAAAATTTTTTCTGTTCCGCCTCGTGTTGTTTACCGACGGTCAAAAAACCTTCACGACATGTTAACGTCATCTAAAATTGGTACCCGTAAAGAGAGTGGCTGTGCACCTTGTAACAAACCACGGTGCAAAGTGTGTGTGCACATGCAAACCACGCAAAACGCCGCGAGCACGTCTTCGGACTTTAAATTAAAGATTCGTGGTAGCTTCGACTGCGACACTTATAATGCCGTATACATGTTGGAATGTAGTGCCTGTTTGAAACAATATATTGGTCATACTGAAACTCCATTCAGAATACGCTTTAATAACCACAAATCCCATGTAAATATATTCCCTCATCTACCGCTATCACGACACGTTCGCATGCCGGGCCACTCTTTCGATCAAATGAAAGCGACCATTCTTGAATCTGGTTTCCGCTCAAACCATGATCGCGAACTCCGGGAATCATACCTGATATTCAAGTTCAATACTGTAGCAGATGGTATCAATGAAGATGCAGGCACATTGACGTGTCTTCCTTCCACGTAAGCTTATTGGTCAACAATATAACAAGTGTACGCTAGTCTGCTTCTCTATCAGAGAGTGCGCTGTGCTGATAATGTATACAGAAACAGCGATTCTTATATATATATAATAGAATTATTTATCATCGGCAACGCGTATATTTTACACGCGAACCATTATTGTAAGAAAAGAGCTTTGACATCCGTAATGTCGCGATGCACACGTGTATCCCGCAAAGCCGTATCAGCTGCCAATGACTTACAAATGGTGACATCACACAGTGCTGTATAGATATATATTTTTGATCACTGAAAACCGTTTTTGTGCTGATACAGATGAGCCTTGTTCGTTACACAAGAGCATGTGTGTTTTTTGGGGGGGTCTCGAATATTGACATATATAAGCGCGCGATTTTTATGCCCTGTATTCCCAGACGAAGGCCGGTCCCACGGTCGAAACGTCGGACTAAACTGTGCTGAAACGTTCGTTGTGTGTGAATTACTCCTTTTCATATATATATATATATATATATATATATATATATATATATATATATATATATATATATATATATATATATATATATATATATACAGATGAGAGCTAACAGACAATGCCAAGGAAAGTCTAGGGGAATTTCTTAGACTAATTGAAATGTAAATGCGAAGAAAGAAAAGTAGGTGCAAGGATAACTTGCCATTAGCAGTCTTATTAAATCTTGAAACTTTAACTGAAAAGATACTTGTATGCTTGGTCTAACCAGTTGACAGACGGAGAATCTACACACTCAGTTCCTGCAGTATATACTAACTACAGGTAGCATATTTAGTAACTCTAGGAAAAGAAAGAAGACAGCCACAAGCACCAAGCAACCAAAAAAAAAGGCCCCTAGTTGTCGAACACCGAACCATGACGAACTTTCCGGACGCTGAGAGGCCTTTCTTTCTCACAAACGTGGGGTTGTCTTTTATTCCTTTCGTAACCCTTCGGCCACCTTGCGGGTTCCACAGAACTCATCTGCAATATTTGCTGATCTGTGAATGAGCCCATATATAGTTAAATTAACAATGGTACAGTTTCAAGAATATTCTCAATCAGTAAACACATTGTTCTCGCCTTATGGCGCACAGTTTTTTTGTTTGTTTTTGCAGCCAAGGTAATTGACCTTAACGAAATGTAATGACATCGGATTATATCGGGCAGGATATTTGCAGACAGCGTGCATATAGCAAATTTTTAGACGGCTGTTTGCTCTGTATATTTATTAAATAGGTATGGTTTATCCGAGAGATGTATGTAACAAATTACCACTTATTTTACAGCGACGCTCTCCTGTTTGCCACGGGTGAATGGCACAGATGCAACAGCTACAGCACGATACATCAGCATATGAAAGCCGAGCACAGCAAGCTTTGCACTTGAACCACACTGCTGGTTGAAGTCAGCTATAGCAGCCATTGCCTATGGGGCATGGTCAGCACGGTGTACTATTTTTCTTGTAATATATCTATAAATCAGGATAATATTCTGCACTTAAAGGGGCTATGCAACACTTTTTGAGCATGGTTAGATAACGCTGCTGATCGGTAGTAAAGACTTCCGAGAATGCGCGAGCGAAACGTTATACCGCAGCACGCGGCCTGGATTTCACAATAAATTATCAAAGTCAGCTAAAGGTTCATTTCTATTGCCTCGACAAATGACGGAAAACGCTCAACAATCACACGTAGATTACCCATCTACTAGCCAATGGTTCATTTGAACATGGCGCGCTTGGTTGTTACAGAGATCATCGCGAGAGGACGCTACTTGTGCATCCAAGCGCGTGCACATTCGTGCTGAAAAAACCGCGTATTCAAAAAAAAAAGCGGGGCTCAAGGTTACGAGGCAGGGGTGGCGTTTTTTGTTTGCCCCTCGCATTCCTCCCTGCTTAGAGTTACTGTATATACTACCTTTACATATACAGTAACTTTATCCCTGCTTAGCTTACAGCGCTTTCGTTGGGACGTAAGAAGAGAGAATGCGATTGCAGCACGTGAAAAATCTTACTAACTTCGCTCGTACTGGACGGATTCTTGAAATTTTTCGCAACGCTGAGTTTATGAGATGTACGATACGCTCTTCCTTTAAATTATTTCATGGTAACTCTGACGAGTGTTTCAGGGCTCCTTAAGGTACCCTTAATATTAAAAGCTTTGTTTACGGGCTTTTTACAGTAATTCGTAGTTTTGCATCGCGTAATGCGGTAATTATATACTAAATTCTCTAAGGCATCGTGTATATATTGCTGGTGGCGTTAATTCAAAACGATTTTGCGTCAGCTCAATACGCCCGCCTAAATAACATAACAAACTTTAGTGCGTGCGCTCAGTATTAGGAGACACTGAAACACTTTCTTTTCAAATAGGGAGACCCGCGGGTGGTAAAGAATGAAAAGATGTGGGGGCTTTTCCCCAGGAGGATAAAAAAAAATTGCTGGAGTAGAAATAATTGCGCAGAGGTAAAGCCGTTCCTCTGGCAAGATGGCGGCCGTTTTAGTAGGGACATGATAAAGCCTCACCGTTGAGCGATTAAAAACGAAGCGTTTTTTGCAGCGACACGAAGCGTTTTGCTGCATATCCATAGACGCGATGAGCCGTGAGAACCAGAAGGCAACGTAGCAATAGTAATAATGAGTTATGAGTTAAAAGAGAAATAACGGCAGTTTGCTTCTGCTAGTGCAAAAAATAATAACAATAGAAAAGAAAACGTGCTCTTATGATCAGTTGAAAAACAAGATGGGCTTCACTGCATTAGAGTAGCAAAGTGCAGACAACATGATGCATGCTTCTAGATTGTCAGCGCGTCATGACTTACCCTTTCTTTCTGTGAATATAAGAAAATTATTAAGGACAATATGACAGAACTCGAGATACATGTGAACCTCTGATTGGCAGTTGCTCCAGCAGTTTGTGCAATTGCACTACAAAGATGCCAAGGAAAGTATATGAGATTAGGAGTAAGCTCTAGACTGGAAGACATCAAGTGCAGTTTGATCATGAGTGGATTGTTAAGAATAGTTTTCAAGCCGATACTTTAGTTATACCAAAGGATACATCAATTATGCCCTAATAACCAAATGCAGTTGAGCCTATTTTATATCTTGGGTAGATTGCCACAAGATAGCGTGTTACGACAGACATATTAATATAGTTGTCATAATTATTTTGTAACACTTTGTTTAAGTAACTGATGTCAAAAAAGAAGCAATCATATTGAAAAATGCTGCAATGTAACATAATTAAACAACTCTGAAATACAAACTATAAAAACACAAATACCACAAAGATAGGGAGATCTCGTAAAAACAGAGCAAACTTAAACAGGAGCCCTGCAATGAATTTCGGTCTAGACATTTATTTGGAGGTAATAAAGACTGTCCAACAGCCGTGCATTGAACATGAGAAAGAACATTGATATTGATCACGGGAATCACAATATAAAGCTCCGCCTCGTATTGAAGCCAGAGTGAAAAACGACATCAAGTCCAATGCAAGACAATACAAGAGCAGGATAACTAACTAGGCCCCACGTGACCTAGTACAAATGTTACCGAAAACCGGAAGCAAAGAAAAAGTGTTTACACAAACATGACACAGCGTGCTTCTGATCATGGTAACTCTAAATTGATTTGGCTCAGAACTGGATTGGCTCTTCAATAGAAAAGCGTAGGGCTAGTCTGCAGCGAACATTGCTTTTGTTCAATTAGGAAACCAGCAATACGTCCGGCGAACAAGCACCTTTATGTGCTCTTTGGCCAAAAGTACATGTAAACAAGAAAGTTATATGAAAGAAATAAAAGCACACAAGACACGCATTGCACTAGAAAATTATTTTAAGAAGAGGAGTCTAGAAGCAAGAAAACAATTCCAGCAACATAATGATATAGGTGTCTGCATTTGTGGTTCTGAGTGTACATTGTTTCCGTAACTACATCCATTAACTGCTGAGATTTTACAAGGTGAAACAACCGTGCGGCTACAAGGCAACCTCAACGAAGCACTCAGCTATATATTTTACCACTTAGGGTATTTGAATAGTACCTGAGTCTAAGTGCGCTGTCAATTCTGCACTGAGCCCCCCCCCCCACCTCCCCTGAAATATGGACGTCACAGTCAGAATTCAGTGCTGTGACGTCACTTATAGAGTTATCCCCAGAGTCTCCATAGAATATTTAGCACTGTCAGGGTCTTGTAAAAACTATGTCACACTCACAGGGTCACATCTTTGAAAAGAGGAGCTAAAAGAAGTCTTGCTGAACTGATCACTTGCATTTGTGCCCGCGCAAGTGCCTGCTCATGTTGCATTTCCACATAAACCTCTGAGAACATATCGGGCACTTGAATGGTCGGTCACCTGTGTGCCAGAGCAGATGACTTCTCAATGCGATCTTTCGAGAGAAGCTCTGAGAACACAGGTGGCACTTGTGTGGTCGCTCACCTGTGTGGGTGCGCAGGGGAACTACCAAATTGAATTTGATCGAAAACCTCTGAGGACACAAGTGACACTGAAACGGCCGCTCGCCTGTGTGAACCCTAACGTGCCTTTTGATAGGAGCAACTTTATCAGTCTCGTAGTTACACGAGTTACAGCGGTGGCGGCATCCATGTTGCGACTTCTCACCGTCTTTACTTGCTGGATGTGTGGACCACCCCAGTGCTGAAAAAAAAATAGTAATAGGACAGGTAAATTCTGTATCCCTTTAAACAGCACAACTCTTTCAACGTTTCGCTGTGCCAGTTTACGAAACTAGCTCCACAGAAAGTCTGTATGTGCCAAACATCTCAAAGCATAGCACAACCACACATAGTGAAGTTTAACAAAAAGAATTGGGAAATAGAAATGATAATGGCATAACCATGTGCAGCATGGCGAGAAATGGGAAAGGGAACTGAGCAAGACACAAAGTGATGGGAGGGTTAAGAGGAGAAAAAAGAGGGCAACATAGAAGGAGATAGGAAAAGAGACAAGAAAGAAAAATGGAGGTGAAGAAAAAATAAAGGAAGAAACAACCAAGAAAAGAGAAGAGGAAAGATCTCAATCTGTGTTTACCTTTTGCGATATACACTGTTTACTCAAACTTTACAGGCGTGGTAATAGTTTTAATATCTTTACCAAAAAACCTAATAAAGATAAAATAACTTTACTCATTTTCACAAACAGCAAGAACGTCTTATTAGGAGGCTTTTTTTACCACTCGAGTTCTTTATAAGCACATATAAAATCTTAGTGCTCAATTATTTTTGCTTCCATTCTTATGACAATGTAGCTGCGATGTCCATAACTTTAAAATGCTCATGGAATTATTGAATAGATATTACAATATTAATATTAAACCGGTTCTTCACTCATTAAGTCTTCACGGCACTTCTCAGATAGAGAGCACTGCACAAGTACCAATAAGATTTGTCCAGTGCACAAATTTATCATTGCAAAGAATGGAAATGCAGCAAAATCTACAGAGATTAAAGCCTACCAGATTTTTTACAATATTAGGCGAGAAGATATTAAGGGTGGCTTTACCATCATTGACATCTGAATACTATACTGTAAGCCCATAACTTAATGGGGCCCTGCAAGGATTTCGCAAGTAACCAACGAATGCCCTATTTCAAGCAGTCTATTCCATCCCGAATGAACTGTCATAATATTGAAGAATGCGCCAAGTACAAACATGGTTACAGGAGTTTACCGCATGCTTTAGGCACTTTCTATAGCATTTAGTACCAGCGAGAGGGCTTGAAAATGATGCAGGAGGGGATGAGAACAAAGCAAGTGCCTCCATCAGTGCCCATCATGACCTTCAGTGCCTTCTTTACTTACTTTTTTTTTCTTCTAAGTCATGATTTAGTTTCAGTGCTATTCCAGGCAAATGTGAGCACAATTTGTCATCCTGTGGTGACCTTCGTAAATGTGCAGCTCGCGGTGCTTAAATCAACCAATGACAAGGATTTTTCGTGAATGCTTGTTCATTCCAATTTACGGCATCATTCGTCAAGAGACGAGAGAGCGATCTCTGCATGACTTTGAGAGCTGTAAATTCTATCGCATGATGCGCAATAATTCCTGAATCTCATCTTCTCAGCGGCTTTGCATATCAATACCCAGCCTTTTCTCACCTTGCTAAAGAAGTGTCGCGGGGCCTTTTTCAGTAATAACATCACAGCACATTTCAACTCTGACCTCAGTAACCAAACGATGTCGTGCAAATTTCATAACTAAGGCATACATTCTCCTTCTATTACATTTATTTTAGGTGTAGATACTCCATACCGCATTTCTGCTTGGATTTTCAACTGCAATGAATTGAAAGTACCAAAATAACTAAATCCATGTTCCTGTTACAAATTATACTATAAAACAATTTAATCTATAAGTGCAGTCAAAGCAATGAGGCTAAAAAAGTAAAACAGTGGGTCCATCTGATAAAGGTGCCAAAGAACATGAAATGAAGCAAATAAAATGCAAATTTAAAAAGTAACATATAGAGCTTTTTATAAAAGAGTTTATCGTACATTTGTCTTTCCTTATTGACCAGATTGAATAATACTTAACTGCTGTAATTAAAGCCCTTGCAAGTGCCTGCATTTAGACTACGCTAAGCATGCCTACCACAAACAAAATACATCAAACTCGCACACACATCAATATGTGAACACATCCATAGATCTAGTAGATCTTGTGAAATGTTCAGATAAGTAAGCCTAATAAAAAAAAGATCGATCACACGATACTTTTTTCAGTTGCATATGCATAAAATGCATATGCAACTGAAAAAAGACAAGTCACCAGAAAATGAATAATATGACCCAATCACAATAACAAATGCAATGGTGGTATTATCTAAAACTTATAATATACATCAATTATTACAAAATATGAAATGCGGTGTTGTTCATCAAACAGTGCCTTCAGATTGCTTTACATTCTGTGACAGGAACTGAAAAATAAAAAAAAAGAAATATAGTTAGAAACAATGAAATAAGGCAACTTTTTTCAGTTGTCAAGGCATCGCAGTTTCAAAAGCAGTTCCAGAATCCACCTACAAAGTTTGAGCAAGCAATGTTTTTACGAATAAGTTCTGCAGCCATTGCAAATTGTTCTCTAACAAACTAATGCCCAAAAAACTTATAAATCACTATGATTCGCACATTCAGTTAAAGATTGCATGACTTGTAAGAGTAGTTTGCTGAAAACACATTCGAATCTGCATGAGACTATCACTGCACAAACCTTGAAGAAATAGCTAGGATGGTCTGTGAGATGCTCCACGGGCACTATTCGCGTATTTTCTCATATTTCATATGCAATTTCACAGCGACTTCATGGGCTCTGGAAGAAGACCATAATGACTTAGGAATAAACAATAGCTGGGCTTGGATTTGATAAATAAAGTAAGGTATCCTTACTCCTTATCTAATAAGGATACATACTCTGAAGCTACAAGTTATCGCTCTTGCTAAAACCAAAATATTTACTGAACTTTCCTGGCACTATAACAATGCTGACTAGTTCAATTTACTCCAGACTTTTTCACCGAGACACATCTTTCAGAATGAATTGGCCGATTAGACAATGAAAATCCCACATTCCCACTTGTTCTATAACTGCTCATTTTCAATGTGACACATCTGATTGCTTAGTACATGAAATCACTATAAGCCTGCTTTCTGGAAGAACTTTCTCTCGATTTTTCATTATAAAAATATCCCCAACTCTTAATAAGCTTCGGCAGATAGAGGCAAGGAAAAGTCTGCCAAGGTTCAAATGAACACCACCATGGGAGTACTGGTAAGACGTTAAATGTTTTAATGCGCAATAAGAAAAGCTCACTGATCATAGTAAATCTGGCATAAATAAAATTAATGACTATATTGTCACATAATGATTGCATCAAATGTCAGTCATAAATAGGCACACGAAAACCCCCATAGCTTTTGTCGGATTGTAAAAAAGGAAGAAAAATGCAAACGAGTTGACACACTTGGAACAAAATTGCTAAATGCTTGACTGCTGTAACGAAGCACACATGTACTATGTATGCAACAAGACTGAAAAGCACATTGAACAAATATTACACAATGAAAAGTGAGAAGACACACACATGCAGTCCCAGAGAAAGCAAATTTGTGAGCTTAACATAAAAGTGATTGCTTTTAAACACAACAAAGGTGCATGGCAATACAATTAGCCACTGTAGTAGTGCAGTACCGATAATGAAAACAACAATAGTCACCAGACTTTTATCTGCTCGCACCTCGTTAATGTTAAAAGACATGCGCCGTAGTGAAAGACGGCACATTAACTTCAACCACGGTGACTGGGTGCTGTTTGTTGTACGTAATCACTTCACTGCGCTGAAACCTTGGCCGAGATATGTGTTGTCTGCCTTGACATGTTGGCGCCCGTCGACCCGTACCTTCAAAAATTCTTAGGAAGTAAGAGTGTGCAAATGGGCAAGTTGTCGAGCCTCTTTTGCATGGCACACAGTTTCAGAAATGCAGAGGTGATCGCAACCTAGAAGTGGAAAAAACATGTCGAGTGTATAGCGTGGCAGTCTAGCAAAGAGAAGAAAGAAGGCACTGTAGCCAGTGGTTTCCTGCAGTGCGGTATAATGAGAGTAATGAAAGGCAGAACATCATCCCAATTTGAATGATCTGACGCGTCAAACATGGATAGCACATAAGTGAGAGTGGTGTTTTTGCATATAGCATGACCATTTGTTTCAGTTTGATAGGGCATAGAGTGTCGAAAGCATGAAGCAAATAGACAAAGCATCTCTTCGACCACGTCTGCCATGAACTGGCATCGACAGCCCCAAATGATAGCTTTAGGAGGTTCTTGTTGGAGAATCACAGAGCATAGCATTAAGAAGCACACATAATGAGTAATAGCCAACGGTATAGCAGCCATCTCGCAGTATAAAATCAGACAATCCCTACACACGACAATCCGACCATTTTCGGTATAAGACCATGAGAAGGGACCAAAAAGGTCAATTCCAACTTGTTCAAATGAAGTTCTTGCAGGCGGCGCAGGATGTCATCTACCAGAAGGGGTACTTGTAGGATGCTTGCAACGTTGACACTCATTGCACTTAGACACGCAATGTTGTGTAGTCTGACGCGTTAGGCCAGTAAAACCTTTCCTAAAGCTGGTAGAGTCCTCGTTGCTCCTAGATGGCCGGGTGTTGAATCGTCATGCATAGCTTGTAAATCGGAAACGCGGAGACTTTTCGTCACTACCAGAAGGTATCTCGAGCCTGTAGTATAATAGTTCTTGTACAGTAGCCTGTCGCGAATACAAAAACGAGTGGCCGATGAATTGCGTCCGCTAGCAAGGATTTCCTACAAAGCACCGTCCTTTTGCTGCTCTGTGCTAAATGCGTTCTGGTCAAAAAATCCTGGCTTCAATGATGTGATGTTCTCGTCGAAGTTTTCCACATCACACTTCGTCATGGGAAGCGGCAGCCACAAAGGGCAATCTGCATCAGCATGCCAGCGACCACTTTCATATGCAACCGCAAAGTCGTACTCCTGTAAAAGAAGTGCCCAACGTGCAAGTCGACCAGATGGATTGCGAAGATTGATGAGCCAGTACAGGGAATCGTCGTCTATCACCATAGTGAAAGAGCTTTCTAAAAGGTATGGCCTGAAGCATTGTGCTAGGAAAACCACTGCAAGACATTCCTTTTCTGTAACAGTGTAGTTACACTTAGTCTTGCTAAAACTCGCATATGCCACGACATGTTCTTTGGTATTGCCGTGCTGAAGCAAAACAGCACAACACAAACACCGCCAGCATCCGATTACACTTCTGGGGGAGCCATAGGGTCGAAATGTCAGAGAATCAGATGGGATGTCAATCGGAACTCGAGTTCTCGATAAACGAACGCACATTCCGAGGTTCATTGGAACTGTACTTCTTTTTGAAGCAGGCCCGTCAATGGGTGCAAGATATTAGCGAATGTAAGAATGGAGCGACTAAAGTAAGAGCATAGTTACAGAAAGCTTCGTAGTTCTTTTACTGATCGAGGCTGGTTTAAGACTTCCACTGCACCCGCCTCCACTGCATCAGGTCGTATCTCCTCTTTGTCCACCAAGTGGCCAAGAACGAGTGTCTGATGCTCTCCAAAATGGCACTTTTTTTAGGGCAACACCAAATGTGCTTTGTTAAGACAATCTATTACAAGGTCGAGACAATGCTCACGAAACGTGCGCCCAACTATTGCCACGTATAAAGGTTTGAAAAGGGAAAGAACACAACGACCCGTTTGTAGTGCTAAACAAAAAGGAAATGAATGCCTACGAATTGCTCGGAAAGAAAGCCTCTTTGTTGCCGCAAAATTCGACATGGTTCAGATTAAACACAGAACCAACGCGTTTTCAGGGCTGTCACTGTCCCTATTGAGCTAACTAGGAAGCTAGTAATTGACAACGTGAGTGTGAATTCATTGACAACTCTAACTACATGGACACAAGTATCACTTATGTTTTCTGCCGAAACCCGTAAGGTGACGTATGGTTTGAGAAAGGGCAAAAAAGACAACGACCTGCTTGTAGCACAAATCCACAGTGAAATCAGTTTTGAATTTTTTTGTGGCTTTCTGCTAGAAACAGGTAATTGTCTTCTTTTTCTTTCTTAGACTTTCCACCACCTTGCAGATTTCCACTGAACTCATTCGCAATACTTGCTGATGGGTTTATAAACCCAGAGCAGGGACATTAACAACCCTACAGTCTTACGAGTATAATCTCTCAATAGACACTGGTTGTTTCACAAGAGACACTCATTGTCTCAAGCGCTATAAAAAATGCCTTGTATATATGCCTTGCAATAAAAATGCCGTGCAATAAAAGCTGTGTAATCAATTATGATTAAAATGGAGAATCCATTTTATAAAGCCCGTAAAAAATTCAACAAGAAGCAGAGAACATAAGAAAAAACATAAGTAAATGAGTAGCAGTATAAAAGAATGTTACTCAGTATGTATTTTCAATCCCTCTCATTAATATTACCCAATTCCAGTAATCAATGTATATTCCAGTGTCGGTATATGAAGCCTGCCAAGCTCTTCCTTAGCAAATGAATATGTTTCGAAATACCTTAGGAGGCATACAAGTCTGCTGGAACCAAGAAAAGGAACATGTAAGGGTCCACACTGAAGTATAAAATTTTCTCCTACAAAGCACATTGAGTCTGTGGTCAAGTTTGAGGAAAATGTGCATTATTTTCACCGATTAGAGTTTCGTATTACCAAGTAGATACTGTGAAAATTCATGACGTCACAACACACATTTTATTTTTGCTCGTTTGCTTGCTTACGAAACATTTCTCCATGGCAAGGTAGGTATTTTCAATATTGCGAGGTTATAATTTGCTGACACACAAATAATGGTTTTTCTTTTGATTTTATTTTTAAGATTGCACATTCTCTCATGAACACAGAAGTTGCTTTGCAACCTTTCGACAAGGACGCGAGGAGTAAAGACTCTTCTCTAGAATGTAGATTCCTGTGCAAAACCAGAACTTCGTTGCAAAAATTTGCAGCTTATAGCGGGCAGCAGCCGCTGGAAGCTGCGGCAGAGCATCGGCAGAGTAACAATGGCTGCTAGTCTTTGTCGCTGTCTTGCAGAGATGTTTAAGGTTAGCTACAGCCCCGAAATCACTACACATCATAATCCAAAACAAATCTGAAATTGGTTCGTCGAAAGAAACTGAATAATGGGCTGAATGAATCGATGGTGCAAGTGGATTGCTAGGTTCTGTTTTCTAAACTAGCCAAAAAGGGAACATTGAAGAATGGGTGAAGTGATGTTTTCGAGGTGCTCATTCAAGTCACTGAAACGAATAGCCAGCAGTGATGAAACCATGAGACCTATGCAATTTGATTTTTGCCCAATAAGTCGTAGGGAAGTAAAAAGTTCGAAAGGAGACTCCTCCTATACCTCGGTTGATCAAACGACCAGTAAGAGTTGCACCGATTTGGGCAATTTTAATCACGGGTCTTTTGAAAAAATTGAAAAAGTAACGGACATTTGTACCACTTCCCTACAAATGCTTAAAGGCAGAACCATAAGCCTAGCACAAAGTGGAAAGCTAGTTACAGCTTGCGATGTACGGCAAATTGATAGTTTTATCAAAAATATAGCCAAACCAATCTAAGAACCACGAGAACACGTCAATCTCACTGTTAAGAATAAAGCTTGTAATAGCTGTTGTATTCAATACCACCAATAACTGAGTGCACAAGAGCCACCACACACCTTGACTTGGACTATTGAATGCAATAAAATTCAAACGGGTTCACACATCACCATCTGATGCACTGAAGTATCAACAATTACGAATGCATGACATCTAAGATACTCACTATTTTATTCAGGGCAGTAATAATATTTGCACAATTATTTTGCAATACTGTGTTTAAGCAATTATCACAACAAACAATAACTCATATTGAAAGTACTATAATGTAA
>NW_023608455.1:0-28523 GCF_013339725.1 Rhipicephalus microplus | reverse complement strand
GCGCGTGATAAGTTCGGCGGCACGCCGCTTGCCCAGAACACTGCGCCGTATTTTTCTTCTGTGCACGTGACGAGCGCTTCACTGCACAGCTGTTGAACCTAATGGCGGAATCATTCTCAACTCTGCTCCCGTAGGGAGCATATACAGTAACTCAAGACTCATCAAGCGGCAAATGGTCACGGTACGCCGGAGGATTGTGCGTTCGTCGCGCGTCCACAGAAGCAGCGTACTCCGGCGCGTCGTTACAATATAGTAATGTGCATCTAATCGGGTTAAGAAGCTCGTGTTTTGCGCGTTCCTTGATTGGTTTCGCGCCTGAGTTAAGTTGGGAAAGAAGGGACGCTGACCTGCCGTGCAAATGACATATATGTAGTGTAGCTTCAAAAAGACACGATGGTGAATGATCTAGTAACGTTGGGTGATTGTTCTCAAAGCTTGCATTTGCCGAAATTTCAGAGTAAACCTGCTTCAGCACCTTGCGACAACTTCCACTGACCAGTAATTGTAGGGGTACACAACAATGTGACCGATGCGAGACTTTGCCGAAGATTGGATGGATATATGCAATATACGGAGCCCTAGGAAAGTTAACTCCCAAATACAGAGGCGCCCTCGCTACGGATAAGATGATCACTGTTTCTGCCACTCATGAGCGCTACGGTGTCGGGAAGCAGTTCGACCGAGAAGGACACCTCTACCTAGTGATAACGCTCTTGCTCACAGCTACTTTGTTGTATGGAGTTGCTCGGAAGATTTCAAGCTGAATAGTTGTGCTAGAGTGTACTAGAACGTTTGAGTGGCGCGACCGAAACGCTTTCCCCTTGCTTTCTCCATCCCCAACTTGTGGCGAAAGTAGCGGCGGCGCTGCCATCGCCCAATCTTCCCACTTGGTTTACTCGGCTGGCTCGGCGGCATGGCCTGCATCTCGGTTTTAGTCGCGAAATGACGAAGAAGTAGCGTCTAAACTATTGTTACGTGCTAGGTTGCACAACTGGATATCCGCGTGTGCAACAGAAGTCGGAAGTTATCACTTTTTCAAGGCCCGAAAGACGAAGAACGACGACTTCTTTGGAGCGGAACCTCCATCGGCTTGAGAAGCCGCTTGACGCCGATTGTGCTGTGTGCGAGTTACATTTCAACCGCATTTCATTGCGAGAGACTACGTACACGTTATCAATGGTGTTCAAGTCCGAATTCCTAGGGGAACGCCGACACTAGCCCCTGATGCAGTCCCGACGATCTTGCCCAACCTGCCTGCATATTTGACGCTCAAAACTCCGGCTCCGCGGACCCAAACAAAGCGGTGTCATCAGTGTGTGCCGGCTGAAAATGACAACAGAAAACGGCGATGCATTAGCACTCCTGCACAGCTCCTTGTGGATACCAACGGTGCAACTTCTGCAGATGGCGACGAAGCTGACGAGGCAAGCTCAAGTCCCTCGTCTGACGTGGTTGTCACTCTCGGTGACCTTCGTGGTCTTGTCCTACCATCAAAGTCATGGGCGCTGCACGAGTTTTCTGGATTTGCCGGCGTGTCGTACGTAGCGTGCTCACTGAATCCTAGCACTCGTGAACTTTGCATTCAACGAGCCGTATACTTCACCTGTGCAGACAATGGAATCGTGCAATGTGAAGCATTCGTTCAAGAGGAACTAATCAGCAAGTCCAGTTTAGTATAACTGTTCGAGAAGCCTCAGATGCTCTGCAGCTTGTTGCAAGCGTCCCACTATGTTTTGGAGCAGCAGAAACTTCATTTTTGCCACCATCGGACCTTACCCACGGTCCACACGCGCAAATAAAGTCAAGATGAGAAATCTTCTACAGTGTCAAAAGCGCACAGAAGCACCTAAAAATGAGTAGGCTATAAATTGCTACAGTGGCGTAAAAAGGGTGTCATTTTTCGTGCATATTTTCTTACACTCTTAATTTTTTGACAAAACACCAAGAAGAAAAAAAATTTTCTTAAAAGAGGCTTGTAAGCGAGAGAACGTGCAAATAATGACGCGAAATCTCAAAATAAATCTTTGATTTTGAATCTTTTTGTATTAAACCTGTGATGGTAAATTTAGCAGCATTAGGGATCTCGGTGCATAATTCATCGATCTAAGCCAATTCATTGTTGCACTTCAGGGTCCCTTCAAACGATCTTTCGACCATAACATCTTTTTTTTAATGCATTTTGGGAAGACAACCTTTACTCTGTCGTTCTGTTTGCTTTGCTTTATGTTAGCTTTTGTATCCTGGCTCTATATTTTACCTTTTTTACAATTTACCAAATTACAAATGCATTGTTTTATAAATATGTAAACCTTGCATTTTATGTTATCAATTATGATTAACATTAGTTACGACTCTGCTTTTCAGCGTTGTTGCGTTTTTTAAACTCTCAAAATCTTCCACTACTATGTTTCACCTAAGACATTCTTTTGCAGTATTGCGTATTTGCATTCCTGTGGGTCCTACAACAATGAATCTATTTCCATATTTCAAAACCAAAGGGAGGTTTGGAAAAACTCGGCTGTTCTTCAAATAATATCAATAAAGCCTACTTTTTTGTCGTGTGTGCACGCAGCCACAAGCAATGAGCCTTTTCTTTGAGTCCAGCTTTGGTGTTTTACGTGGAATGGACCAAGAGTTCTTCGTTTTGTGTGCACCATATTCCTTTTTTTTTTGGGGGGGGGGGGCGCTTCCGGTGTGTACCGGCCAGCTGGTTTCTCGTCTAAATTGTGTACACTTTAAAAAAAAACGCACTCGTTATATTGTACAATGTGCTATGCTGCTTCGGGCTGCAGTGCGGTCAGCAACAACTTCAATAACAATAATGTCAAATAACCTTTATTTGCGCGAAAAAGGGGAGGTATGTGAATAAGAAAAAAAAGAGGGAGATCATCTTCACACTAGGCGCGACAGAGAGGTACCAACACGTACGCGGAACGCCTGCCAGCCATCCGCCTGGGTAGATTGGTCGACGCCAGCGCCACCGCATCATTCCGGGCCGAAACGGCCGCTCCCAGGCAGCTGCTCGCTCCACGCAAAAGCTTCTAGTACACTCTAGTTGTGCTGCTTGTGGCCTTCGATGCCAGCGCAGCTCTCGCCGACTGCTTGCATAAATGCCAGCAACACTGGAGAAAGCCCCCAAGTGTTCAAGTAACGCTGGGCTGAGCCGCCATAGAGCATGCAAATGAACTTTAAAAACACGCAAGAACACGCCGCTCTTGCGAGTCGACAGAATTATCAACGGGAGATAGAATTTTCATTTCCATGTTAGCATTTTTTGTGATCCCGGTGCTAGGCAAGCCAGCCAGTTGCACGAAACTGCTCATGCACAATGGCGGACATTGGCTGTTTCTTGTACATATGTACAAATGGCGCTGCATCATTTTTTTGTGTGGGACCACTATGTTCTCGCCATATGGTGCCCCGTCCTTGGACTTCTTCGACCGTCTTCCATCTTTCCTGTTTTCTTTTTTCTATCGCTTACCTCTTTCCTCTATTGTTTTATCCCTCCTTCCCCCTTCCCTACAAGGCACTGCGCTCTGTTCCCCATGAGGCAGACAGAATGTAGGTGCCTTTTATTTTCTAAAGAATGACTTAATCGCTTTGTTGTAAATATAGTGAACTAGAATCATATTCTAGTTCACTATAGTTGTAAGATAGCTTGCTGCCCAGCCAGAACTGCTACTAATGCCCGAATAAAAAGAAAAACAAAACAAAACACGTGCTAGGGCGACGCTCCATCAAGCCAGTGCCAAGGCCGCCACATCAAAAAAATGGCAGCATATCCACGGAGTGAATGATGGAGAGTGAGGCCAAGCATCCGTCCGTCCATTCGTTCTTGCTTCCGTCCGTTCATGCGTCCGTCTGTGTGACTGTCCATGCGTCCATCCGCCCGTCCGTCCGTGCGTCTGTTCGTGCGTTCATACGTCCATCTGTGCGTCCGTCCCTGCGTTCGTCCATGCATCCACCCCTGCATCGATCCATGTGTCCATCCGTGCATCCTTCCATGCATCTGTCTGTGTGTCCATTCGTCCATCTATTCAACACTCCAAGTACCACCATGTCGCATCTTTTCATCATATATTCCCCATATAGAAGCACCGCCAACGGGCGGACATTCCAAGGACTAAAGGAGAGGTAGCACACGCACACTTTCTTACGGCTTGCACTTCGTGTCTACTTCCCACCTTTAACCACCTTGTGTTCGTGGTATATACTAGTTCACTCTATTCATGGCACTGTGGCCCAACGCTCACTAAACCTTTCTAAAAACAAGGAGGTTACGCCCAGCGAGTACAACGCAGCAACCCTTTCTTATTAGATGGTGCTCAATGTACATGCGAATGGCTGCTAATGGGGAATCAAAGACAGGAGAATTCGGCTTTTACTTTCTTACGGCTTGCGCTTCGTATCTAATTCCCACCTTTAACCACCTCGAGTTCATGATATATACTAGTTCACTGTATTCATGGCTCTGCGGCTGAACGCTCGCTAAACCGTTCTAAAATCAAGGAGGTTACGCCCAGTGAGTATAACGTCGCAAACCTTTCTTGTCAGATAGTGCTCAATGTACATGCCAATTGTTGCTAATGGGGAATCAGAGACAGGAGAATTTGGCTTTTAGTTAATGCGAACGCTGCGAATTTTTTATTGTTCAGCAACACACAGGAGATATCTCCCAACGGCAACACCTTGCAGGTCGAAACGTTAGACTGGTTACACACTACTACGACTACGACTTCTACGAGGGACGAACGGGTGCCGCTTTAAGGAGCTTCGCCCCTAAAAGAAGGTTAGCGGCCATGCCAGTGAACTGAAACGCTTCGAAGCGTTTGGTTCACGTTATTTTCAATTACTTCATAAACGTGAGTGGGAGAGACAGAGAGGGTGTGTGTTTGTGTATGTGCTTATACGCGACTGTTTACACTTGAGCCTAGTTGTTGAAACGACGGCAACACTTGGCTAATTGTAGGTGAAAGACGCCGTACGGGTCGGTGCTCCTTGCTTTTTGTCAGCCGATTTCCGTCGCCCTGCGCGACATACAAGACACGCGCGAGGCAATGCTGACCATGGGTGTGTTCCAATACTCACCGTAGACGGCTAAATAGACAGCTAAATGGACGGCGGTCATCATGAATCTCATTCAATTTTCCCGTAGGCGGCAAAGTAGACAGCTTCGAGAAGATGGCATCGTAGACAAATACGATGCAAGCTACGTTGCTGTCCAAACAAGATGGCTGCTTAGCGCACCACTCGGAAAGCTCAAATATCGCCGAAATTACAAAAGCATTGAAGCAGATGCTTCTCCAGACGCTCAATGTGAGTAACGTTCATTTTTTGTAAGATTTGAACTAGGCTATATAAATAACAGTTACACTTGTTTACTTTAGCTTTCCATTCTCGAAGCGAGGTGGCGCTTCGTAGCGTAAAAGCCAGACGCGTTTGGACCAGTACGGTAAATGGACGTGTTTTTCGAGCGCTCCCGATCGACGGCGCAGATAAATGTTCTTGTATGTTTCGAGCTTGCTTTTATAATTAATAAGGCAGCAGTGTAAACCTTTATAGCACCTATTACATTGTACAGTTTCTTCGTGGTGTGTGTGTTGTGTGTGGTGTGTGTGTGTGTGGTGTGTGTGTGTGTGTGTGTGTGTGTGTGTGGTGTGTGTGTGTGTGTGTGTGTGTGTGTGTGTGTGTGTGTGGTGTGTGTGTGTGTGTGTGTGTGTGTGTGTGTGTGTGTGTGTGTGTGTGTGTTGTGTGTGTGTGTGTGTGTGTGGTGTGTGTGTGTGTGTGTGGTGTGTGTGTGTGTGTGTTCTGTCACCCTGCGGTGGAGGTGCACGTTTACTGAGCACGCAATTTTTCGTAGTAGAGCTTAGACTTCTTTTGCTTAGGGCAGGGTTAGTCGTACGCCGTGTTTTGTAATTATCGAGCGAGACAATTCATAAGGACAACTGTTGTCAAAAATGCAATGCAAAAAAAGGGCTGTAAAATGATCAGGATGCGAGGAGGATTAGAAAACGGAGCCTAGTACTGATGCAAACGCGAAGTGTAGACAATGCGAGGTCGAGAGAAAAATTGGGAAAGTGATGGTTGCTCAGAGTGAACTGCTAATGAGAATCGCCGAGCTGGAGACTGCGTTGGCAGGTGGTCGCAAGCCAGGCAACTCTAACGACACGTGCTTGGTAATCTAGCGTTTATTTGAGCGTCGGTGACCTCTCAGCCAGAGACGCACCGCGTGGTGGTCCGAGATCCGTCTTCGGCGGAAACTCGGCGTCGCGGCCACAGTGTACAAAGACGCCACGTGTCGTATTTCCGCGCCGGCACGAGCGACAGCAGTTCTGCGTGGAGTAGTTACAACTACGCCCCTCCCAATACATGACAAACAGCCGGGAGTCTTCGAGTTCCTCCTTATCGGCGGCTGTCTTTTTTCCGTCTCGGCACCCGCGACAAAGGCAGGCTCGCCGATTGCAATAGTGCATAGGTGGGTGGTTTTCAGCAAGACAATATTCACTTCGATTGGAGGATAGGTCATGAGGTGGGTTGGCGACTTCTGGGACGCGCAGTAGCTTTTGGGGGGGAGGGGCGCACGTGGGCTCTTCGAGATCCAAGATAGCTAGTAACGAGGAAAACAACTAGGGGGACGCTTTGACAGGTTGTATAGGCAGATACGATGCCAAAGTGGCCCCAATACCTAAGACATGTACAGTCCGTGGCAGAAATCGACTTAGCCGCGAGGGCCGAGCTGATTCAGATGTAGGATATATTAACATGCAGGGTGGCAGGTATAGGCTGAAGTGGGGAGAGGTAGAAAAACAGCTAGGAATCTGGTGGTATATGGGTTTGTAGAATTACAATTGAGGGATATGGGACGACCACCTAACAATCCGGACTACGCAAAGGAATATTGTAATAGAACAGAAGGCAGCAGAAAGGGGGGTGTTATTGGGGCATTCATTCATAAAAGTACAGACTGACCAAGGGTCAAGCAGGAGTGCAAGGAACATTGATGGCTGAAAGGGAAAGTAGCAGGGCAGATGATTCTCCTGGGTTTTGTTTACTTGTGGACAGGGGCAAAAGCCAGAGAGGAAAACCAAAAAAATGCATAGCATAGAAAATGAGATCGATGAAATAAGTTAAAAGTGTGAGGTAAGTATATTAGGAGATATGAATACGCACATAGAAGGTATGGATGGATATACTGACCCAAAGGGCATAATGCTAGTGGATATGTGTGAAAGGCAAGATTTAATACTTTGCAACAGCACCGAAAAATGCGAAGAGCAGATAGTATGGAAAGAGGGAAGGTTGCAGTCGACAATAAATTACGCTATGATGCGACATAGGATGTATGATCGGCCAAGAGTAATGACACTGATCAACATAGATGAATATGGGTCCAAAAGCTTAGGTAGCGATCACAAACGTATCAAGCTGACTTCTGAATTAGAAACGACAATGAAAAGAAGGCGTTATGAGCAACCACACAGTAATATTTATTCAAAAAGGTAAGTATAAATAGCAACTAAGGAGATTAAGAAAATATTCACCGAGCATACTAAAACAGAGTGGACGTACACAAATCTAACTCGATTGCTTGAGTTTTGAGCTAGCTAAGATACGAGTCAAATCAACCTGAAAAAGGAGACCCAAACCCTAGAGCTGTTGTGACGAAGAAGTTATAACACCAGTAAACAGGCTCCGACTTTTTTTTACACCCGCCATACAAGCTCGGCAATTCGTAGATTAGACCGCAGCGATCACGTTTTCTGAATATTACAGCACTGCGCACCGCGCAGAACCTTTATTTCGAAAAACAATTTCCATGCATCTAACCTGCGCCTGACCGACCCCATGCACGCACAGTGACGTCAACATTGCGATCGGTGACGTGACGTAGCACGCAGCTCGATGAAGCAGCTCGCCGATTGGTGTAAATCAGGTGTGAAAAAACAGCAGTGAAGTCAACGTCAGTCCCTGTTTTCACCACAGCTACAAAACTAACCTTACAAAACTGAACCAGCCTCGCACTTGTCGCGTGCAGGTGTACACTCCTCGCTCAACTACAGCGCCTGTGCGCACGTGCGAACGTACTTCGCCCTTGACTTGAGCAACACGGGTAAAAAGCGTTGCTCTGTCGTCGACTGCAAATCGAGTGACTGAGCAGGGGAGAAGCATCGGGACCGGGTGCCTCACAATAGGGCCCTGCGTGCTGCATGGCTGAAGTGAATCGGCCATCCAGTGACGTACGTCGGGTACCTGATCATTTGAGGTCGACACTTCGCTCCTGACGCTTACACGGTTGACCCACGGCTGGTGGCGTCGATGAAGTGGAAGTGCGTTGTGACTGATCGAGTTTGCCAATGACGTCAATCGCTGACTTGTTGTCACGTTGCCGAAGTGGGCGACGCATTTCCCTTCAAGAAAGGGAGAAGGGGGGTGAGGACGCACGAAAATTTGAAACCAACTTTGACCGATGTTTTAACCCCTGCAACTTCCTTATATAGCACGTATTCGCAAAATTCTTACGGCAGCGTGTTCGCAAAGAAAAACTAAACATATATCTCTCTTTAAAATTTTTTGCGCCTCAGGGCTGTTTACTGGCCCTTCAAGAGAGCCATACTAAGACGTAAAAAAGCCTCCAAGGAACACAGGCATGCTAAAAAGAGGGGTGCACCGGAAGATGATGTCAAAAGAAAATGAGATTACTTTTTGGGCTGCAAAAACAAAGCGTCCACTCTGGTCAGGGAAAAGATTAGAAGAAAGGGGGCTGAATGGATGGCGGAAGTAAACAAGAACGATAAAAATGCAGCTGCAAAGTTTGGGAACCATCTGAATTCTCTGAGTAATAAGACAAGCATGGAATCGAGGTTTGTAACTACAGTTCAAGGGGTCAGACTAGAAGGGGATGAGGTAATGGAATGTATAAAAACAATATTGACGGAAAAACTAGACACCAAGAAAGCGCTGCACGCACCGTACCAGATGAGGATAGAATAATTAGCGCAGTGGCTCCACTAGAACAACGAGAGCGAGAAAGGGTTCCTAAAAGCACATCAACAGGCCCTGACGGCATCCCAATTATGCTAACAAATATATTAGGACCAAACTCTAAGCAAACATTAAGAGAGGCAGTGAGCAAATCAATAATGAATGGTGAAGCCCCCAATGGGTGGAAACTAAGCAGGATGAGCATGATCTATAAAGGGGGACAAATCCGATATAAACAACTACCGTCCTATAACAGTGCCGTCAGTAGTTTACAGGCTTGTGATGCAGATAGTAAAAGAAATACTACAGACATGGGTGGCGAGTGAGGTGGTGCTGGGAGAACGAAGGAGGTTGGAGGCCAATCTGTTTTCATTGATGCAGTGTATTGAAATAGCGGAAAAAGAACACGGGCCCCTGTGGCTGGCATTCCTAGATATCAGGGGGGCTTACGATAAAGTGATACAAGAAGACTTGTGGGGTATACTGGACACACTAGATGTGGAAGGTGGTATAACTAATCTGCTAAAAGATATCTATAGAAGTAACAAGGTATTTATCAAAAGGGAAGAACTGGTATCTGAACCTATAGAAATACAACGCGGGCTTCGACAGTGATATCCCTTGTCACCTTTGTTATTTATGCTCTATCTACAGGGACTAGAAGCCAAATTAGAGGGGAGTTGACTCGGCTTCAGCCTCTATTTTGCCAAACTAGGAAACACTTTGAACAGCCATTACCAGCATTGATGTACGCAGATGACATAGTATTAATGGCTGACAACAAGGAAGATATGCAGGGATTGATACAAATATGTGGTAATGATGGAGCAAGGTTGAATTTGAAGTTGGGCAGGGAAAAATCGGCAATCATGATTTTTAATGATAACAAACGCAGTTAGAATAAGCTACAGGAAGTCACGCTAGAAATAGTAGATAAATAAAGATGTTTAGGCGTATGGATAAATAATGGGGCGGAGTACCTAAGGGAGCACGAAAGATACGTAATGCCTAAGGGTACCCGGAATGCAACTGTCATAAAAAATATGGCACTGTGGAACTACAATAGCTATGACGTTGTGAGAGGGATTTGGAAAGGTGTCATGGACCCGGGTTTGACGTTCAGCAATGTGGTCTTGTGCACGAAATCAAAGGTTCATGCAAGATTTGAAATTAAACAACGTGGCACAGGTAGACTTACTTTGGGAGCACACTGGAATACCCCCAATTAGGGTATACAGGGTGACATGAGATGGGCATCGTTTGAGTAAGCTAGTAGCAAGATAGAACTTGGGGAGTGATTGAGGAAAATGAGAGAGGAGCGTTGAGCTCGGAAAGTTTTCAGCTAATTTTACATGAAGAATGTTGATACTAAATGGAGAAAGCAAACTCGAAAATTGTCAAGCAAGTATTTAGACAACAGCAGGATACCAAGCCAAAAGGAAACATCGGTTAAGAAGAAGGTGAAGGAAACAGAGAGGGACATTTGGAAGATTAGAATACTTACTAAATCATCACTGCAGACTTACAGAACTTTCAAGCAGGCAGTTTCAAAAGAAAAAAAATCTTCGATGATTCTCGGGGTAGTTCTCTGCTGTTCGAAGCTAGAACGGGAGTATTGCGGACCAAGACGTACCGAACCTAATGCGAAGGCACAGACACGGTGTGTGGCACATGTGGAGAGGAGAAGAAAATGGCTGAACATTTGATAATGTTGTGTAAAAAGCTCCACCATATAGTCCAAGATAATTGCACGAAGTTTTTCAAAGCAATGGTGTTTAGGAATTGTAAATGCAAAATAGACTTTTAACGGGTAGAAATGACCAGGAGGAGGCTTACTGATTGGTAGCTACAATCAAGGCTCGAGTGGAATTCAATCCTTAAACACATAGTTATAGTGCTCAACTTTAAGGCTACGAGGCGTGAGCCACCACCTGATTTAAAGGGCACAGCTGCATCCATCCATCCATTCATCCAGCCGTCTTAGACATGTTCCATTTTTCGGACAGCATGGGCTCGGTGCTGTCTCCTAAGCTGTATGCATAGACTGTTTACGTGCTGTGTAAGAATTGGAACACAGCCCATATTTGCACATTCAATTTTCTCAATTTTCGCAAACGTGAATGAGTGGCGTTATCTGGTGTCTTTTTTCTAACTAATGGCAAGATGGAGGGAATGTAACCACCACCTTAAACACCAATGATAAAGAATCTGCCATGTCTCTGAAGTTGATAAAAAGTGTTAATAATGAACGCTGCGTACAGCGATTGATTTTGTGCCTCTGTAGCTCGCGCTTTACGCGGCTCCCCCCCCCCGCCACCCTCAAGTCGCCTAAAAGATAGATAGATAGATAGATAGATAGATAGATAGATAGATAGATAGATAGATAGATAGATAGATAGATAGATAGATAGATAGATAGATAGATAGATAGATAGATAGATAGATAGATAGATAGATAGATAGATAGATAGATAGATAGATAGATGCCAGAAATGCTTGCAGTACGCAAACAAATGCTTCGCGTTTAATAGCTCACTACGAGTTTTTTTTTGTAACAAATCAACCATTCTTATGCAAGAAGCGCGTTGAAACCACACGAGTATCCTAGGTGTCCGGGCTCTACGTGAACGATTCAAATCCGATTCAAGTTTGAATATCGCATATCCCAGCATTCCCATGCGTCCAACAGATCGCACCGCCAGTTTTTCCTCTAGGTAAGTGTAGGAAACTCTATCCATTACCCCCTCCTCCTCTTCCGCCTTTTCGCCCTCACATCTCTCCTTCCCTCGCACTTCCCTTGCTATACTATATTGACGCGCGTATGTGCCAGTGGTGAGGACAACGAAGCAGCGCGAGTGTCTTTGGCCGAGGGCAAAAGACGAAGAAGTCGTTGTAGCCTGTTTCCTGTGATCGATAAATCGTATTTGTTTGAGGCGTATGAATACGGAGCAGTGGGAGACCGCGCTGCTAAGCTCAAGCATCGAGGACCAACTACAGGTCATCAGGCAAGCCGAAGATGCCGCTAGGGCCCAAGGACTCCTAGCTGCCATCTAAGGGAGGGGAGTCAACTCCTCTAACACTTGCCGTTTCAATAAAAGTTGTTTCTCTCTCTCTCTCTCTTGCGGCGCTTTGTGTGCTCGGCAATCTCGCGTCGTCAGACTGGTAGAGGTGCTGGGTACGTCTTCATGCTTGGCACCCCTTCGCGGACCCGACATTCAAGCCCGGAATCACTACCACCCGTCGACACACCAGTCCACCGTTCCAGCCGCCGTCTGCGAGGCCTAGTTCCCGAGCTCAATCCCTTTCCAGAAACTGTCAGCAATCGCTTGCCTCCTTCAACCACCATGGCCACTGCAGCTACATCGCACATGACACTTCAGAATCCCATGATTCCTGACTGCTTTCACGGTGAGACCTATGAAGATGCACAAGACTGCCTGGACCAGTTCGAACGCTGCGCGAAGTACAACCAGTGGGCCACCGCAGAAGACAAGCTCGCGAAAGTGTACTTCTACCTGAAAGACAACGCCCAGACGTGGTACATCAACAGGGAAAGAAGCATGGCTACGTGGGATGACTTCCGCAACCAGCTGATTGACACCTTTAGTAGTCTTGACAGAAAGGAGAATGCGCAACGTCTCTTGGAAGCTCGAATTCGAAAACCAAACGAGAGCGTCGCTATGTTCGCCGAGGACATGACCCGTCTTTTCGGCAGGGCGGATCCCGAGATGCCGGAAGACAGGAAGCTGCGGTATCTAATGCGAGGCGTGAAGGAGCAACTGTTTGCTGGGCTTGTGAGAAATCCGCCAACAACAGTAGCTGAGTTCACGAAAGAAGCCACAGCTATTGAACGGGCCCTACAGCAACGGTACCGCCCGCAGAACCCGGTCAACGTTCGAGCGAGTAGCCCTGTCACGACTGTGGCAAGCCTCTGCGACAACGACAGGCCTCTGCGGGAAGTCATCCGGGAGATTTTGAGGGAGGAGCTTCGGCAGCTTGGTTTAATTCCAGCAACCTAACCGACGCCGGCATTGTCTTTTGTCGCTGATGTTGTCCGGGATGAGGTCCACCATGCTCTCTCTTCATCCGGCTATAATGGTGTGCGACGACATTTTACTTATGCCGATGCCGTCCAACGCCGCGTCGTCGCTCCTTCAGCACAGCAGACACCAATTACTGGACCACCACCAACCCTGCAAACACAGCCACTGTCAGCACCGACCACTTTCGCAACCTCACCGATTCCTCCGACAAGACGAATGCCGTATAACCAACATGCCCCACAACGTAGCCCCACAACGTGGCCCAATAGTGAGTCTCCACTTACCTACCAGCGTCGGAAAACCGATTTGTGGCGTACCGTTGACCGTCGACCGGTATGCTTTCTTTGTGGCGAAGCTGGGCACGTCTACAGAGTTTGCCGTTATCGCGACGCTCAGTACTCGAGATTTCCTCGCTACCCTGATTACATTGCGTACGACGATCAACGCATGTACAACTACGCCCCTGTGAACACACCGCCGCAGAATCCAGTAATGCCCAGATCACGTTCTCCATCTCCTGCGCGGCCCAGTTCACCTAATCGTCGCAGTTTTGCCGACGTCACCAGGGGCAGGTCCCCTAGCCCGCGACGGGGAAACTAGACGCAGCGACCTCGGGGGGTGGGGTTGCCAATATTCGAAATTCCGAACAGCCCCATTGCAGACAAATGACAGCTCGAAGCCATCGATACCGAAGAAGACGACAGCAACGACTAATTCGACGAATGAGACAACTGCCGACGTAACCGATGTTATCAGCGCTGACCTCGTCGTTCACATTGACGGCCACCAAGTGACGGCACTTGTGGACACTGGCTCCCACTTTTCTATAATAAGCCTACAGCTAGCCGAAAGACTAAGGAAGGTGAAAATGCCATGGCAGGGACCCAATATAAGAACTGCAGGAGGTCAGTTGATGACACCGGTTGGAAAGTGCACGGCCCGACTCTTCATTGCTGGTTCCACCTTTGTCGCCACCCTCGTCATTCTCCACGAGTGCTGTAAACAGCTCATATTGGGAATGGATTTCTTGCGCGAATACGGGGCTGTGATTGACATCCGTGACAGAAGCGTAACGTTCACTGTAAGCTCGGAGACTGCTACAGATGAGGAACACCAGCCACCTCACTTCCGTATTACCGATGACGACGTCATACTGCCGCCACGAAGTTGTTCTCTCGTATCCGTGCACTGTGACAAATTACAAAATGGTACTCGCATTGCTGAACACATCAAGGAGCTCGCATTCACTAGCGGCATTTCTGTTGCCAGGGCTGTCATCACTGTTATTGATAAATGCGCTGAACTGCTATTGACAAATTTCAGCAGAGAACGCCGACACATAGTTAAAGGCACGGCTATTGCCTATTTTGACGAACTCTCGCAAACAGAAGATTGTCATTTAGTGGAGGAAGCAGCAGCGTCTACTATCACTACACCGACACCTGTAGACGTTGGTCCAATGTTATCTCCCATTGAGCGAGACCGCCTTCTCACGCTGATCAACAAGTTCCACCGCTGCTTCTCATCCACATCAAGAGTTGGTCAAACGGCACTGACGAAACACAGCATCATCACGTATTCCGATGCCAGACCCATCCGGCAAAATCCTTATCGAGTCGCCCCAAAGGAGCGTGAGGTAATTCAAAAACAGGTGAAAACGATGCTAGAAGATGGTGTTATTCGGCCGTCTAACAGTCCTTGGGCATCACCTGTAGTACTCGTCAAAAAGAAGAACGGTAGCTTGCGTTTCTGCGTCGACTACCGTAAGCTTAATCAGATCACAAAGAAGGACGTCTACCCTTTGCCGCGTATTGATGATTCATTGGATAGACTACGAAACACACGCTACTTTTCGTCTATGGACTTAAAAAACGGCTACTGGCAAATTGAAGTGGATGAGATAGATCGTGAGAAGACCGCCTTTGTTACGCCCGATGGACTTTATGAATTTCAGGTTCTTCCTTTCGGTTTGTGTTCGGCGCCAGCAACATTCCAGCGTCTCATGGACACGGTTCTGTCGGGACTTAAGTGGCAAACCTGCTTGGTGTACCTTGATGACGTGATTGTCTTTTCGGCGACTTTCGAGGAACACTTACGAAGGCTCGAAGCAGTTTTTGAAGCAATACGCTTGGCCGGTCTTACTTTAAAACCAGAAAAGTGCCACTTCGGCTTCCACGAACTTCGATTCCTCGGTCACGTCGTGAGCAGCCAAGGGATCCGACCCGACCCGGATAAAATTGCCGCCGTGGCAAACTTCCCGAAGCCATCAGACAAAAAATCAGTGCGACGTTTTTTATGACTCTGTGCCTATTACCGGCGGTTTATTGCTAATTTTACGCACATCGCATGGCTATTGACACAGCTTACTCGGGAAGGTACCCCCTTCAGATGGGGCGAAGACCAACAGCAGGCATTTCACGAGCTCCGTCAGCGAATGCAAACACCCCCCGTGCTGGCCCACTTCAATGAAGACGCGCCGACAATACTTCATACAGACGCTAGTAATGTTGGTCTTGGAGCAGTGCTCGTGCAGTCGAAGGACAACAACGAAAACGTGATCGCCTACGCCAGCAGGACGCTGTCCCGAGCTGAAGCTAATTACACTACGACGGAAAAAGAATGTCTTTCAATGGTATGGGCAGTCCTGAAGTTTCGTCCTTATTTGTACGGCTGCCCATTCACCGTTATCAGCGATCACCACTCTCTCTGTTGGTTAGTCACTTGAAAGATCCGTCTGGCCGCCTTGCACGATGGAGTCTTCGGCTCCAAGAATTTGACTTCACTGTTGCCTACAAGTCGGGAAAACGACACACCGATGCCGACTGTCTTTCTCGGTCTTCTGTTGAGACGGCATCCCCGGACAACGACGATGACGACACGGCCTTTCTCGGAATTGTGGACACTGCCACCTTTTCTCAACAGCAGCGTGGCGATGCTGAGCTGCTACCACTTATAGATTACCTACAAGGGCGAGCGAATAGCGTTCCGAAGTTATTTGCGAGAGGGCTGCCGTCGTACTGCTTGCGAAATGACGTTCTTTTTAAGAGGAACTTTCACCCACCGGCAGCAGCTACTTGCTCGTCGTTCCTTCTTCGCTTCGCCGTGAGGTACTGCAAGCTTGTCACGACGAACCTACCGCTGGTCACTTGGGTTACGCAAGAACATTGGCGAGGATAAGGCAGAACTATTACTGGCCAAGACTTGCCGAAGTTGTCAAAACTTACGTGCAGGCATGTCTAGATTGCCAGCGCCGCAAGCCACCATCCGTCAAACCAGCTGGCCTGCTGCAGCCTGTTCGAGTGCCGGCGACACCGTTTGCACAAATTGGCATGGATTTTCTGGGCCCCTTCCCAAAGTCTGCCACTGGAAACAGGTGGATAATCGTCGCCACGGATTACCTGACCCGATACGCGGAGACAGGCACTCTGCCACGGGCAACGGCAGCTGAAGCGGCGCAATTTTTCATCGAAGCCATCGTCTTAAGACACGGTGCCCCCGTAATAGTCATCACCGACAGAGTTACTGCGTTCATGGCCGAGCTTTTGGATACCATTTTCCGACTCAGTGGTACAGCTCACAGGAAGACAACGGCGTATCATCCCCAGACCAACGGGCTCACCGAACGCCTCAACAAGACCCTGGCTGACATGATAAGCATGTACGTAGATGTAGAGCACAAGAACTGGGACATCATTTTGCCCTACGTCACGTTCGCATACAACACGGCTCGTCAAGAGACCACTCGGAAGCCACCCTTTAGTCTCCTTTACAGACGCGAGGTTACAACAATGTTAGACGCAATGCTCCCTCATGAAAATGATGGCAATGACACAGACGCCGAAGAGTTTACCCAGCTAGCAGAACAAGCCAGACAACTTGCCAGGTTGCGAATCACCAAACAGCAAGACGACGGTGCCAAGTATTACAACCTCCGGCACAGACCCGTCATATACAACGTGGACGACAAAGTATGGGTCTGGACACCTGTTCGTCAGCGTGGGCTTTCCGAAAAGCTGTTGCGAAGATACTTCGGACCCTACAAGGTTCTGCCACGCATTAGTGACGTCAACTACGAGGTTGTTCTAGACGGCATGCAGTGTTCAAAGCGGTGCACACATTCACCAGAAATTGTCCACGTGCTTCGGATGAAGCCTTACTTTCAGTGACTAACTGTGCAGTTTTGGTTTCGCCTTGCTTCTCAGACGCTTAACATCGGGACGATGTTTTTTTAAAGGGGGAATAATGACGCGCGTATGTGCCAGTGGTGAGGACAACGAAGCAGTGCGAGTGTCTTTGGCCGAGGGCAAAAGACGAAGAAGTCGTTGCAGCCTGTTTCCTGTGATCGATAAATCGTATTTGTTTGAGGCGCTTTGTGTGCTTGTCAATCTTGCATCGTCACAATATGTATACCTGGCTATTCCCTATATGGCTGTGCAATGCTTAGTTGTACTTGCGTGACACCAAGCGAAGACATGAAATGGTAACATACGACATACGGCAGCCAAGACCTTACAGCGCTCCACACTTTGAAAAGAACTCAACTGGTCAGCTTAACCCCCTTACGGCTCCACCACTCGACCATGCAGAAAAAAGTGAGGTGCACAAAAAAAGTGATATGCGGGAATGTTTTTCAAGGCGATCATTTCAATGGCGATTACTGTCTATTGATGTACTTGTACATGAAGTAGCTAAGAATCAAAAGACATTGATTACATTATATCAACAAAGCGTGCACAATTCTGAGCGGTGGCGTATCTTGGAACACGCAATCGTTCACGGTATAGTGGTGCAAGAGTTATTGTTCCTTCTTATTAGCGCAACGTGTCGTAATATCATTGTGCAGTGATCCCGCAAAGCGTCACGCACAGCACACACACGTGTGTACCACCTGAAAACAACGCCAGGGGGCGTAACAATGCACAGATGGCAGACCTATTGGCACATGCTGCTCTTCTTCTTGCTTTTTTTCAGCGGGCTACCGGCACCACTTACGGCAGCGCTGTCGACCGCGACCAAACCGGCTGCGAGCACCGAGCTGCCACAGGCTTCGACGATGCCCGTCGAGCTGATGACCACAATCTTGGGCTTGTCCGAGACCACGGTCTTCGATTCAGCCGCGGCGCCACCCTGCGACGCTCGCAGCCTGCTGGAGCGTGCTGGAGAGGCGCCGAGGTCCAGCACGTCACGACGACTTTCGGGTGACGCTGAGCACGGCAGTGCATTCCGGTCGGCCAGGTACATGTGGTAGCGCATGAACTCCGCGCGGCCACGTGGCCCGTACGTCGTCTCGGGTTCGATGGCAGCGTACAGGTCCTGGATGAACGAGTGGTGACCGAGTGAGTGATGAACGAGTGGTGACCGATGAAGTGTGCAGGTGTACTACCAACGACGACTTGCAGTGTAAGCGAATAGTCGCCAAGAAAGTTGCTCGCTTCACATTGCTTTACATGAACACTGATGTGAAACGTTACCTCAAGTTAGGCTTGTAAACGCCGAATAGCTATTTTGCGTGCATTCGTAAACTACTTGGACAATAAGGCATCGCCTTCGTGTGTTCTCCGTATACGCCTCCTCTATTTTCTGAATGCACCCAGATGCGCCTTATCTACCCGTTCACCACCCTCTCATCTAGCCCTTTCTACTCTCGCCCATCACCTAGCCTTCTTGGGTGCTTTGCAGTCATGAAAGAAGGAACCTAGAGTTACTCTATATGCTACCTTTAGGTAGCATATACAGTAACTCTAAAAGAACCCATCATGTGGTGCCTCACGACGGAAATCAAGTGACGTCCTTTTTAGTTCAGTTGTGTACAGATTCAAGGAGTGGTGTCTTGAATTCTTCGTGTTCACAATGTTGGTGGTCACGCTGACTCTGTAAGAGGCACTATGGAGTACTAGAATGGGACAGTGTTCCGTCTTTACAATAAACCAATGGAAAAAAGGTAGCAGTTGCTTTGGCGACGACAAAACCTGTAGGGCGCCAGGATGAAATGGTATACCGGCGCGCACAATTTAAATCTTCATTGTAAAACTTTCTGCTGTTTTCAAGTAAAATAGTCATATCACGCGAATGAAACTTAAAAGTATCTGCAAGACGAAAACGCATCCAACACATTTATTATTGACATAAAGGAAGCTGCCTCTGCATCTTCCAAACTTACATAATTTTTATCGCAGAACAGCGACCTAGATCATCTGCTTGCTTACTGTTTTATTGCAGAAGGGATAAAAAAAACACCTCGATCTTTATTCCATGCATATGAGCATGTAACACGAACTGGAAGTTATGCGACGAAACGAAGGAGGAGCTCCAGAAGGACAATGGGATCATCAGGTGAGCCCTACGACCGCCCCTCATCAGCATGAGCCAGGAGCGTAACGTAAACGTAAGAAAAGGTGTACGCTCGACGACGAATGCAGCTTCATTTGTTCAGGTATTTTACCCCTCATGGGCACGCCAAAGCTCAGGAATGCAGCTAAATGCACCAGGTGTATTCGGGGTAGTGTATTTACCCTATATGAGAAAATGCCCTTAATTTCAATTATTCTGCAAAAATTAAAAATAATCAGATCTCCTCGCCGAGTGTGCCATGCAGACAGCGAAATTCGCAAACGCATCTTCAGACACAATAGGAAGCAATTAGAGTTTTCGAGGTACACGCACGGCCAATGCGGCAACCACAACTATTGATCTCGGGGGCTTTGTATCACAGCTTTTTAGAAATTACTTTGGGGGTGGCAACAGGTTGCGACACAGTAGTACGGTGTGCTCTAGCAGCACTGGCCGTCATCGCAAAAAGAGCCACGTTTTCGCAGTCACAGGGCACACTGCTCAATTCCAGTACACAATAGAGACACGGTGTTTTGAGATAGGACGTCTCCGTTTGTGGTGCTATGCGGGCAACCAATGGGGACGCGTCACTGTGACGCTGCTGCATCGCGAGCGCTGTGAGATGGCGGTGACATAGCTTTGATCCACAAAAAAAAGAGCCGGAAGAAATTAGTTTCACAGACATATGATTTTGGAGAGGGAAACTCGTCTATCGCATCTTCGTAGGAAAGCACTCCGACTCACGTGGGATGCAAGCAGCCCTACCTAAAGCCCTACCCAACATGTAGCGTCACAACACGACCACTCACCGAACTAAGGCAGACCGACGGCTGCAGTTGAAGAGCGCGTGTTTGTATTGGCACTTAATGAAATAAAAGAAGCATTGGCTTAGGTCATGGGCTAGGAGCTTTAATACAAAATACTTTTTGATTACGCAAACAGAGAATTCTTGCGAAGTAACAATTCACTGTATTCCTACGTACCAGTGACACTGGGATCTAGAAGACGAAAAGATGGACGACAAAAAATGGACTGGTGCTAGCTGTTCGGATGGGCAGCACTGCTCGCCAAACCAGCTGTAAATGCACATGTACTCACACCCAAAGAAAGGATCCGCACCATGGATCGAGTTGTAGTGCCACCATCGCCATCATCATTTCTCAATCACCGCGCCGCGCCTCTCGCGCAGCTGATGCTAGCTCGAGCTGCGCGAGGATTAGAACGAGCTCACGCACCTGGCGCGTCGGACGTCGACAGCCACCGCGGCTCCGCTTCAGGCGTGGAATAAAGTGGCGAGATCAGCACGGCCCCATCTGCCGCCTTCGACGCCGTCTCACGTCTCTCTTCTCTCGCCGCTACAGAGTAAAAAGGGCGTCTTTTTGTCCCACAACAACACTCGTCATCTATCTTGCGTTCCTTTTCTTGCTTTTCTTGCCTTATTAGCACGCTTCCAGTACTTGCATATCATGAATGACATGGGGGTTATCAGCTTGACATGGCGCGCTTGATAGTAAAGTGGGCAGCGCTAGTTTCTCAAAAAAGGAAACTCAAGCAAGCCAGATGATTATTGCAGTGGGACAAAAAGACACTCTTTTTACTTGATCTTTCTTTTGAGTGCACTCCTTCAAGTCTTTCAAACTTGTCTTTCACGTAACAATGTTCTCACACTAAGCATCAAATATAAGCATAGGATTATTTATTTATAATATGGAGTCTGTAACGGATTGGGCGGCCTGCTTTCAAAAGGCACTTCGTACAGGCACCCTTGTTTTAAGTCCACAGTTATCAGCAAGGAGAGAGGGAGAGGAGAAAGGTCTGCTCACGTATTTGTTCTGTGCGAGCGTGCTTATGACGAACGATCCCACGATAACCATTATGAAGGCCAAGATGACCAACTGTCCGATTCCGGTCCACGCTGAGAACGTATGCTGGTTGTGGTACTCGCGGCTGTCTGACATCGTGAACGTGTTCAGCCCGATCACCTGGATAACCAAGATGGAATCAGGGCAAGAATAAACTGGCCATCTTGAAGACATACGCATAAACAGGCAAACTTATTACTTAATCTCTATTCAGAATTACCTAGACTGAAGCCTAGCCGTGAGTCTGGGCCTGAGTGAGTGCGGGTGAGTAACAGTTTAGTGAGTTTGGGACACTTTGGTTTGAGTTCGAGTGAGTCCGAGTGAATTCGCTTGAGTGAAATGTCAGTGAGCCTGAGTCCAAGTGAGCTTTAGAGGTGACATACATTTCGTTAATTAATCTGAGACAGCTGCACCTTACATTGCCAAACTATGGTCCTATTCACTCAATCAGCATTATACTGTCTGCCTTATATCTGCTCACATTTGCACTTGAGTATTCACACACCAGAACGCTCCAGAGTCCATGCGCTATCCCTTACAAGCCCGTTGCACAAGCAAGAGAGATCAACCATTGAAGCTACGTATTTTCACATAAATACGTGAAGACGTGCGAAAATTGGCAAGTATTGCCGAGAGTTCGTGACGATGAAGATGGCGGCTGTCGATATGTTCTTGACGAAACTTTTTACTGGGCATAATTGTGCCCAGTAAACGAAAGTACAAGCAATACACGGAGCACACCGATAACAGCGATGACTGTCCTCGGGAGTCGGTAATCTGATCTGCTGTACGGCAGCGCGGCAGCTTTATTCGCGTATAATCGGAGATTCCAGCGTTATCACTGATGGACACGTTAATCCCAGTCTCCCATGTTAACGTTAAAAGAGTGACGAAATCTGTAGAGCTTAAATCTACCGAGAAAAGTCCCAAAGATTCCGGCTCGGCCTGAACAAGGCAGTGGTTATCAGTGCGACGGGTATATAGAATCGAAAAAGAAGCGCGTGTGGTAATATCATGAGTATATTATATTACATTGTCATATTCAATTGTCTCTACGAATCGCATAGCCGCTGTTCGTAAATACTGTAGTGGAGCATATGCACCACCATGTATGCACCTGCGAAAGAGGAAAAAAAGCCTACGTTCTGATTGCGCGAGAACCTGTGCCGCCTTTGCCAGCCGTGCCGTATGGTCCTTTTCCGTTACGACCTCATTGCGATGTCACTTGATGAATAAACATAATCATAATACTAATAGTTCTAGAATGGGAGACCAGCGCTGGATAGGTGGCGCACCGAAAAAGGGCGCCTGGCGGTGAGAAGCGGCAGAACCTAACCACTCGCGTCAGACGACCGGCTGCAGTATACAGCAGCGGGTGCACGTGCGTGTGCTCTTCCTGTGCTTATCTATATACATTTTAACTCAAGGCTCCCTGGGTGCTGCCATAGTTCTCTCTGGGCTGTTTTCATTGCGTGTGAAACCCCCAAAAATGCACTGCCGAAGCTGTGACGTCAGATTTTGTTTTCTACTCTCGTGCAACAGCCCAGAAAGGAAGAAATCCTCCTCCCCGTAAAAAAAGACCATAGGCGCAAACAGACCAAAACGAATAACTAGCAGAAGACTGCTTTTCAAGAAACCACTGGAAAACGGAGGCGAGTTGTGCAAAGCGTACTGCTTCTACACGTATGTCATCGAAGAGACGGTGCCGTGACGTGATCACGACTCCTTCGTCATCATTTCCTGACATCAAATCGCACGAGCCCTTCAACGCTATAGCATGAAGAGCTCGTATCCCATCAATTTCGGCGTTGGCATCATTGATTTCAAGTGAAAAATCATATCGTTGCGTGACAGAAAAATCGAGAAAGATACAAATAAATTAAATAAAAAAAATCCGCCCTTAGTGAGGATTGAATACAGGCCGTATGCGTGGCAAGCAGGTGTTCTACTACAGAACCATCATTATATGATGAAGCTGCCTTGGAAAAAAAATATCTCTATGAATGCCATTAGTGGAAGAGGCCTCTTTAACGCATCATATATTTTGTGCCAGCAGCATAGGATTGTGATAGAGCACATTACAAAGCGCTCAGACATATTTAGTCGTCAGCAGCAGCAGAGCCACCAAGAACGTGCGCAGCTTCGTAAATTCGCGTGTTGCCCTACGCACGCGTTCTAGGCCCATTCGCAAAAGGAATACTTATGGCGTAGTGGACACTTTACAACTGTGCTTGCAGTGCTCATTCAATAAAACGTTGAAGTAGCTAACGTTATGCGCACAGCCACTCGTTTTCTTACGGCACGGTTTCAGGTATCCGAAGCAGGCTGGTAGTTCAGAAGGGGATGCGTACGAGGCTCAATTGCGCTATCGCGATCTGCTCTTGAAGCTGAAGCTCAACTGTCCACCTATTTTTATGATCCGCCCATTAGATTCATGCTCTGCAAGGAATGACGTTATTTCTTCCTGATATGTGCATATTACGAGCAATGCAGTGCATTTACGAGCTGGCATAAGTTTCAAGGAAGACTAGCGTTGTGATGACGCTTGTGGATGTAGGCTTTCCAGCCTAACTGATGCAGCCTCCTTGCGATATCTTATGCAATGCAGTGCATTTACGAGCTGGCAAAAGTCTCAAGGAGGACTAGCGTTGTGATTACGCCTGTGAATGTAGGCTCTCCAGCCTCACTGATGCAGCCTCCTTGCGGTATCTTAGTTGCTGTGGCATTGCACTGTGGAGCTCGAGGTATAGTGTAAGGGTTGTGGGTTCGGTACAGGCCACTGCGGTAACGTGTCGGTGGGAGCAAAATTCGAAAATGCGAGTTTACTCAAATTTAGCGGCACGTTATTCCTCTCGAGCCCACAACCTACGGATCCCATCGACAAAAAGTGTGTTCGTTTTGGTCCACTTTAATTATTTCCCATTTAAAGCATAACCTCTACACTTTAGTTATAAACAACAAATACTATCTGCTATGGTTTTTTTGGCTTCACTTCTGTTGGTTTCGTCAAGTTATGTTTAAAAAATAAAGCGAGCCGTTGATCAATTCCTTCCTTCAATTCAATACAGCCTTCGGGACATGTGTATTATTTACGTACTAAATTGTCTGAAATTACGTCATTATGTAAAATGCCAGGCAGACATATACAATCAAAGTGTCTGCGAAGCAATGTGTTTTAATGAAATAAACAAGGTCAAAGATTAAAGCGGTTGGTGTCGCTATAGAACACAGAATTGCCATGTGCGTGCACAGGTCACCAGGGCCTTTGTCAAGCCGTTGTTTAGCCTTGACGACATTCCCAGTTTTTCTGGTAAGTAAACTTCAAATTGAACTAGAATTTAAACTTACCGCGAGCACAAGGGGACACATGTTGCGCCAGCAGAACGTAATGAAGCGTGGCGGAGGCGTCTCGAACATGAAAAATATGTCGTTGCGCTGCCGGTCGCAGCCTGCAAAACAAAGTGCCATGAAAATTGATGGCCTCCTACCCATCTGTCGGTTAACTCACTCATACGTTGACTCACTCGGGCTCATTCAGACTCAGATCAAGCCGTGAGTCTGAGGAAGTTCAGGTGAGTAATATTTTGGCGAGCTCGTGTCCGAGGGAGTCCTGTTGAAGCAAATTTTTGTGAAATCCAGTCTGATTGAGTCTGGCTCTGCTGAACTTTGGTCAGTCTGAGGCCGAGTGAGTCCAAAGTGCAAGATATATTTCTTGAGTGCGTATGAGTGAGCTCCACATTTCTTTGCCAACCTGCGGTCATATCTACTCATGTTCAGCATTACTATGAACGCTACCTAATCTACTCACACGTATTGCAAGGCAGTATCGTTCTTTGATCAAAGAATTGAACTACGTGGGGGGAGGGTGTTGCCTTGACCCTCCCTCTCGCCACCAAATTTACGAAGAAATGTTTTGACAAATATATATTATGTTCTTATCTCTTTTAAGGAACATGTCTCTACTCGTTCGCAATCACTCATAATTCCTATTTGAAGGTGCTATATCAAAAGGCGTTCACAAGAGCACCGATTACATCAGATATTGCTGTTAAAGGGAATTGACACTATGGTCGAACAAGTCGATTCTAGGCTAACGAACTCAGGAGTCCACTAACTTGTACTCAGTGAGACTTGAATCGAGTCTTCAGTCTGAGTGAGTATGGGAGAGTAATGAGCCTGAGTCCAAGTGAGTTTGGTTAAGAGAATTTTCCTGAGTGTGAGTCCGGCTCCGGAAAATTGTGGCGAGTCAGAGCCCGTGTGAGCCGCAAGCAAAAATCATAATTCATGAGCGAGTCTGAATGAGCGCCACAGTTCTTGCCAACCTACGCTCCCCTCACATTGAGATGAAGTGAACGTAGCTAAGAAAACAAGTGGTCACTTAGACAGCAACTTTGTTAGGTCCGAGGATATTCCTTGTTCAACTGCTCTTAAACATTCCAGGGTGTATCTTACTTCGAATGTTGCTCCCTTCTAAATGCCTGCCTCCCAAAGGCCCATGCTAAGTAACCCAACATGCTTCGTGCGACCACTGACTCATTTTTTTCTCTCTAAAGTGAGTGTTTACCAGAGTTTATTATCAAATGCACTGACATATTGGCGTTATATATAAGAAAAATATATCAGAAAAATATTGGACCCGTATCTGCATGTTACATTGCAAATGTAGTCGAAATACGATAATCTTGCGTCTGAAGAGAGTGAACAAAAGGTTTATTAGATGTTCTGCGCAATTTATTGATTGATATGTGGTGTTGAACGTCCCGAAACCACCATATGATTATGAGAGACACCGTAGTGGAGAGCTCCGGAAATTTCGACAACATGGGGTTCTTTAACGTGCACGCAAATCTGAGCACACGGGCCTACAAAATTCCTGCCGCCATCAGAAATGCAGCCGCCGCCGCCGGGATTCGGTCCCACGACCTGTGGGTCAAATGTTCTGCGCAAGAAAACGGTCAAATGTATTCTGGAGGCGCTGCGTTAGAGTGCCTCGAGCGTGCAGCGGAGGCGAACGAGCGCATCAAGTCACGTCACACGTGAGACATGAGCGCTATATGGCAGTTATCTTGGAAAACAAAGTGCGCGACGTGTGCGTGTCCATCTCGGAGGCGATAAGGTGTAAAAACGCAAGGCGACGGGTAGGTGTCACCCCCGCGTCGTCTTAACAAAGCGTAAACATTTGCCTTTTGATGCAAGAGTTGCATTATCAGTGCAGCGTGATAAACGCTATGGTCCTCAGTATTACTATGTTACTCATGTATGAACAATTACACAATATAGCTAAGGTCCTTAAAATTACTGATGTATGCATTTTCTAGTAAGAAGACACACATACAGAATATTGACGTACTGTTATGGTGCCTCAAATATGCGCAATAATTGATTTCTATTTGACAATCACACAAGTATGAACGCTGAACCTTGAGCAATATTGGTGGGTGCTGCGGATGGGGTCCGCCGTTTAGGTATCGTTTGGTGCCGTTTGGAGTATAGTTAAGGGCGGACAAACAGACAATTGTACAGACAGACAGATAGACAGAGGGACCAAAAATTTTTACGTCGAAGCTCCCCAAGAAAGACTATCGTCTTTAAAAGTGAAACGAACTGCCTTTACTAGTACCGATGGTACGATTGAAATAAGCACAAAAAATTAAGAAAACTGACATTATGCAAACAATAAAGCTTTTAAACTTATATCAAGCTAGATGCACGAACAGAACCAAACCGACGTCACACACCTGTAACGGGTGTTATACAGGTGTTCTGAAACGAAAGTCAATGCCTCGTCTAACTTTGTGACTGGCGAAATTATTATTCATATTTTTTGTATGAAACGCCTTAATTTTTTCCGGTTTCTTATTTTTGTCTATCTCTTGAAAGAGTCTGTGTCTGCAAAAAATGAGCTGCAACTGCATGAACTGTTATGGTCCAACAGATGTGTGTGTGTGTGCTGAACTCGATATCGCTACATTTCACATTTTCTAATAAACAAGTTGGCGCTCATGGCGTCTCTTTTTACTTGTCCATATGTTTGTTACGGAGTCGTTAATTATGGCCCTGACAGACGCTTCTTCACTGCATATGTATTGCTCTTGGCAATCGGTAGAGACATTATACTGGACCTTTTTCGAGGTGTACCTTAGTACGTTAGCGAGCTTGCTTATACGAAGATATTTCTTTGACTTTTACTATTCACGTAATGAATATAATTTCAGTATATACGTAAATAGTTCGACACTCATTTCGGGCTGACCCTTTCACTTTTGAAAATCATTCAAAGGCTTTGACCCACTGGGCCAATTTCTTACGTCCACCTTTAGAAATAAATGGGTTGACGTCACCAAAGATTACGCCACACATTTTGACATCACTCGAGCACGACCAACAAGTTGTTTCACTGACGTCGCTGGGTTTCTCTTGTATGAAGTCATTCTTCATCACGGTGCCCCGTGGCAGCTGCTTATCGATCGAGGGAGGTACTTCCTTTCACGTGTTGCGGAGGATATTCTTCAGGCCTGCTCCACTGAGCTTACCACCGCCTATAATCCACAGACGAATGGATTGACCTTGCGTTTTAGCTGCACGTTGACGCAGATTCTTTAAATGTACGTTTCACCAGACCACCATGACTGGGACAACGCACTCCTTTTTATCACCTTTGCGTACAACTCTTCACGACACCCCACCGCTAATCATTCATCGTTTTATTTGCTATTTAGCCGACATCCAGCGTTACCATTTGACCCGCTCCTTCCTTTGCCTGCCCCCTTGTCTACTCAGTACGCCAGGGATGTCGTTGCTCGAGCCCATGCCGCTCGTCAGCTTGCTCATGACCGACTCTACTTGCCGCAAAAGCACCAAGAAGACCGTTTTGACAGTCAGCTCCAAAGCGTGCACTTATTACCGGGATTTCTGGTCGATCTCCGGACACCAAACCACCAAGTCGACTTGTTACAGAAGCTATTATCCCGCTACAGTGGCCCCTATAAAGCCTTACTACAATTCAGTGAGTTGAACTATGAAATCGCACCCCTCAACAAAGCTTCATCGGCCCCCTCACTCCAGACGGGCGTTGTGCGCATTTCTAGATTGAAACCGTATCACCCTGCTAGTTCATCCATGCCATACCAAGCGCCGTGACGGCGCTTCCACCGCGGGGGAGTCATGTTACGTTGCGTCATGAATATAATTAAGTGAGGGGCCCTCCGAAGAAGATGACGACTGTGTGTGAAGTACTTGCATAAGAGGCCACGCAGCCATCTCGTTTGGCTGCCCATTAACTGTTTCATGTCATTAAACCATACGT
>NW_023608454.1:0-28048 GCF_013339725.1 Rhipicephalus microplus | reverse complement strand
GGTATTCCGGAGGCACTTGTTAAAGTGCCTCGAGCGTGCAGCAAAAGCGAACAAGCGCATGAATTCACGCCACACGTGAGACGTAAGCCCCATCTGGCTGTTTTCTGGGAAAACGAAGTGCATGACTCTGAGAGGGGTGTGCGCGCCCGTCTCAGAGGTGATAGGTGTAGAACGCAAGGTATTGGGAAGGTGCCACCACCGTTTCAGCTTATTGAAGCATTGGAAACACTCGCTTTTTTGTGCAAGCGTTGCATGGTCAGCGCAGCGTGATAAGCGCTACGGTCCTTAATATTACTTATGTATGCCATTTGTAGCAAAAGACGCACATGCAGAATATATAAATGTTGTTATGGTGCCCCTGACATGCACAATAATTGCTTTTTAATTGACAATTGCACAAGCATGAGCGCTGAATCTTGAGCAACATTGGTGGGCGCTGAGAATGGGGTGGACCGTTTCAAGTACCTGATGCCGTTAAAAGTGGACAAATAGACAAATGTACAGACAGACAATGTAAACTTTTTGCGTCGAGGGTCCCCAAGAAAGACTATCGTCATTAAAAAACACAAATACCACAAAGATATTCAGATCTCGCGAGAACAGAGCAAATTTAAAAAGGAGCTCTCCAATACATTTCAATCCAGAGATTCGTTTGCTGGTAATAAAGGCTCTCCAACCGATGTGCATAAAATATAAAAAAGGACATTGATATCGATCACAGGAACTACATTACAAAGCTCCACCTCGTGTTGAAGGCAAAACAAAAAGTGACACCAAGTCTAATGCAAGTCAACACAAGAGTACTATCAAAAACTAGGCCACACATGAACTGGTGCAAGTGTAGCCAAAAACCTGAAGAAATAAAGCATTTACACAAACATGGCACAACGTGCTTTTCATTACGATAACTCTTGGTGTTACGTGACTTCAATGAATGGCAGAAGTATATGACTGGTGCAAAGATGATAATCCTGACATGCGTGTCATGTAAGAACATGATAACATACTACGCTCATAGCGGTCTCGCGCCGTTTCGCTAGCTGCACATATACTAAATTTGGTATCAAGTGACGTTAGATGGCCAAGGTACACGACACATCCAAACATGATAATCAAGACAAGGAAGTCATTTACGGCATCATTCACCTCCTCCTCGTAACGTTGTGCTGATTTAAAGTGACATATCAACATTTCTCATTCGTGATTCGTATATCATCGATTCTCACTGTACGTGGGATCTGCCATTTTTTTATTCTGCACCTGTTTTTTTTTTGTCCATGAAAAAGAAGTATAGCAGCAGTTCTATAGTAAAACAGAATGAGTTTTGCCAGATGCAGCCAAGTTATCAAGCAAACAAGCAGTCATCACAGAAGAAGCGGCAATTTATTTTGATTTTTTCTATACTTTTTTATAATAAATATTTTTTATTAATTAGAAAATTGTCACTCAAATACGAAGGACACTTGAAAAAATTCACTTCAGTTGTTTTGTACAGCGTGAATATGCTTACTATACGTATGAAAATGCATAACTACTTTTAACATTGTCTCAAGGGTAGCCTCAATTCGGTTGAATGCACGTTTACCAGTGCATAATTAAGGTTACTTGTCTATTCTATCAATACAGGTTTGACTTAGACACTCAACTAGTTAAAACCTCATCAAACATGCTATTGGTGAACGCAATGATTCACAAAATTAACTATATTTTGGAGGGGGGAGGGCGAAACACTATGAGCATGACAAGCGACTGGAAAATTCTACAAGAGACTCGGTGAAAACCAAACACAAGTCCGCTTTCTATAAAGCTGTAATCACACGATGGACGAAAATCTCGATTCAGTCTCGGAAATCGCATGGTACGTCACCATACGTTACCGCTTCCACGTCCCCGTTTCGGTCCACCCGGAGCAATTCGTGGAACGACGGAAGCCCAAGTCCAAGTTCGGATCCTCGGGCTGCAATGGGGACATCCTCACTTGTGGCATAGATTCTCCACTGTCACGAGAATGCTGGTTGCGGAGGGATCAGAATAACACCACACGTCCCCTGACTGATCCGTCTGCGATCATGTCCGTCGTATAAATACAGCTTAAGTGGAATTGGAAACCCAGAGCACTTATCGATTTTCAAATTGTCGAACATTCTTACTAACGCACATGAACAACCACGTTACTTTTGATTTTGGTACATCTGCATACAGCCTCATTATGAGACAACTCATTCAGATGGGGTCATCAGTCCTGGTGAGTATTATTTTGGCTTTCTCATGTCCGGTTGAAAAGTGTTTTGTCCGTACGAGCAAGTTGAAGAAATGTTGGTAGGTCCGAGTCTAAGAGTCATTGCATTGCATTAAATGATGACATTGCATTGCTGAGTAACTCAGGGGACGAAGTGCAACTCATGATTACATAGTTAGGCAAGGGGAGCAGAAAGGTAGGTCTTAAAATTATTCTGCAGAAAACGAAATTAATGTACAACAACCTCGGAAGAGAACAGCGCTTCGAGATAGGAAACAGTGCACTTGAAGTTGTAAAAGACTATGTCTGTTTAGGACGGGTAATAACTGCGGAACCAAACCACGAGATTGAAGTAACTAGAAGAATAAGAATGGGGTGGAGCACATTTACCAAGCACTCTCACCTCATGACTGGTGGATTGCCACTATCCCTAAAGAGAAAAGTTTATAACAGCTGTATCTTGCCGGTACTTAGCTACGGTGCAGAGACCTGGAGACTCACGAAGAGGGTTCAGCCTAAATTGAGGACGACGCAGCAAGCAATGGAAAGAAAAATGGTAGGTGTAACCTTAAGAGACAAGAAGAGAGCAGAGTGGATTAGGGAACAAACGGGGATTGAGGATATCATAGTTGAAATCAAGAAAAGGAAATGGACATTGGCCGGGCATTTAGCGCGCAGACAGGATAACCACTGGTCATTAAGGAGAACTAGCTAGATTCCCAGAGAAGGCAACGGGTTAGAAGGAGACAGAAGGTTAGGTGGGCAGATGAGATTAAAAAGTTTGTGTGTATAAATAGGCAGCAGCAAGCACAGGACCGAGTTGACTGGCGGAACATGGGAGAAGCCTTTGTCCTGCAGTGGACGTAGTCAGGCTTATTATTATTATTATTATTATTATTATTATATTATTATTATTACTACTACTATTGTTATGAGGAGGAGGGGGAGGAGGAGGGGGGGGTCCCGTAATTGGAATATATTTCTAGTTCAATACTTCAGAACTAGAGGAACAGCGAAGTGCCACCCTGCGACGCGGGGGGTGGCTTTGACTGGATGATGTCCCGATCTAGGGATGTCGACTACCTGTGAGGACAAGTGGTAGCAAGCATCACTTGCTTCAATGTAGGTTTCTCCTTCTTGCCTGCCCGTTGGAGCTCGGCTTTAACATCTCCGCTGTAAAACACTGGTTTTTCATTGAATGGAAAAGCCCTACCGTTACACATGGCGACTGAAACTAATTGATCGTCTTTTCATGCTTCTCCTTACGTGGAAAGTTTTGCTTGGACTCATATCACTGCCTTTTTATTTATGTACCCACCAATACATTTTGCATCAGAGTGTGTTTAATGTAATGTTGTTTCTACCACTGCTACTATGCATATATGTGATAAGATAACTATGTCAAAGCTTCATAATTGAGCTCATAGGTTCCTCCTATAAGGATGTGTAATTACATGCTTTACTTATCTAACTTTTTTCTTAGCCTGTTACACAGTTGTTTTTGTGCACTGGCATTCTTTTTTTTCTCGCTTTTTTCCCGCTTCTTTTCCAGATGTACCCCCCCCCCCCCCTACTTAATAGGGTCATAATAAGGCCTTTAGAAGTATTCTGAACTAACAAGTAAATAAAGCGATAAATTAAACTTGCCAGATCCCATGTTCAGTGGGAATCGTTGATATGCGAAGCAAATAAGGAAGATTGATATGTCAATTTAACATCAGCACAACATTACGAGTGGATGTAAATATGCCATACATGACTTCCATGCATGATTATCATGTTTGCGCCAGGCATTTTTCTTCGTCTTCCAATTACGTCACGTCATACCAAATTTAGCGTACGTGAAGCTAGCGAAATAGCCGCGAGCGCGCCATGAGTGTAGCATGTAGTCATGTTTACCATGACACGCATGTCGTCATTATTATCATGTTTGGACGTGTCGTTTACCTCGTGATGTATTCAATCACGTAATACCAAGTTTGGTATATGTAAAGCTGGCCGCCAGCGCATCAGGCGTAGCATGTGGCCATGTTCTTAGATGACACGCATGGCGTGATTATCATGTTTGCACTATTCATACCTTCGTCATGCATTCACGTCACGTAATATCAAATTTTGTACATGTAAGGTAGCGAAACCGCCATGAGCACGTCATTAGCGTGGCATGAAGTCATCTTCTTACATGACACGCATGCCATGATTATCATGTTTGCACACATAAACCTTCATGATTGATTCACGTCACGTAATACATTATTGGGGTGCATGTGAAGCTAGCGAAATTACCGTGAACGCATCATGAGCATGGCATGTAGTCATGTTTTACAAAAACGCATGTCATGATTATCATGTTTGCACCAGTCATATACTTCATCGTCTATTGCGTCACATAACACCAAATTTGGTGTATGTGAAGCCAGCGAAACGGCCGCGAGCGCGTCTTGAGCGTTGCACGTAGTCATGTATTTACGTGACACGCATGTCATTAATTCCACGTGAGGGCCTGTCACTTATGTTCGCCATGTGGAAGGTCATGTCCTGCCATACCAATTTTGCGATATGTCATGTGAACGAAACCTCCCCAGGAGCACCAAGAGAATGTCAGGTATATCATGACATTCATGACACACATGTTGTGATTGTCATGTTATGGCAAGGCAGTTATGCTCGTCATACAGTCGTATTATTTCATACCAATTTTGGTATAGATCCATTGACCCCAATGACTAGGAGAACTAAAAGACATAGGTGGCTAGATAGATAGATAGATAGATAGATAGATAGATAGATAGATAGATAGATAGTCGCCGAAGTTCGCTAAAAATGCTTCGCATTTAAAAATAGTGAATAAATAAGTACGGGCATTCCAGGTAGAGAAGTATTTTGATGTAACGACGCGAAGCGGGGAGCACAGCATGTGCACTCTGTTTCTCACTTAGGGGGAATCTCGGCACATGGCATCACGATGCGGCAACGCTGCAGTCGCGCGCCGGCCGCTGCTTGCTCATGAGCATAGTTAGAGAAGCGTGCTATTGAACCGCATCGTCCGTGACCGCGGAGCGCAGGCCGGCGGAAACTTGATGTCTGCGGGAACTAGACCGATATTCTGTGCTAAACGTTGTGCGATGCCAAACTATAGGCTTTCGTTGGCGATATTGCTGTTCTAGAAACGGAGTTTGACAGCCTCGCTGTTTGCTTTTGCGAAATGCCGTGACTTTGAGTGTGTTCACGTATATTTTTTTTTTTGCGTGTGTAGCATAGTACGCTGCGACGGGGAATACCATAATTAGCACGTCGGATGCGTATTATTTATTTCACACACAAAAAAACGAAGCACTCTACAGCGACTGCAAAGCAACAATGCGGGTTCAGCACAAGGGTGTTTTCGAATACCTTTTTCCAAGTTAGCGGCGGTTGAAGTAAGTTGAAGCTTATTTTAAGCAAAAGTAAAAGCGGTACAAAAAAGAAGGAGATGTACAAATTGCCTTTTGCCTAGGAGACCGGCGAAAAGGCAAAAAAGCCTGACAAAGTGCCTGCCCCTGTAACTCAACACCCACCAAAATAACACAACGTTCAGTGTAAAATTTAATATAAATGTGTCGCTACATGCAAATCACATCTGTGCGAGGATAACAAAATATATGAGAGAAAGCTCAGGTAATGACATCCACAAAGCATCCACGATAACAAATGATGAAAAACAGTTTATAGAATATGCTCAAACGCTAATATGATTCACATTAAGATACATAAAACACAGAACATGAAATTTTAATACATAAGTACAAAAGAATATGAAACAAAAATGGTCATGATGGTGATTATGTTTGTGTAGGCAGTAAGTGAGCCTGTATCTTCCTTTTGAAATTGCCGTATGGGCCAGTATAGTCAATAAGTGTAGCTAGAGTCGGGTGCTCGTTCACAAAATGCGAAATTTGGTACAATAGTTCTTGTGTGCCGTAATTCGTACGTGGTTTTTCATATTTATATGCCCTATGCCGTAAATTGTGACCGTGATCTCTCGGTTAATGCCTTTGATAAAACCCTGAGTGATCAGGTCTTACCGGTTTACAAATGAGCATAGCCGATTTTTGTTTCATGACGTTGGTTATCGTTAGTATTTTATATTTCTTGAAGAAAGAGAGGCATGGTGTATTGCCTGAATGATAGCCCTGATATTAGTCGTGCAGATTTTTTTTTGTAAGGTTTGAGTTTTATCACAGTTTGCCTTAGTGGTATTAGCCCATGTGGAACATACCAACGCCCTTCGTCCTGGACAGTCCGCCAGGGTCCATATAATATTATATATGCGTTGATGGCAGATTGCGGCCTTTGCCACTGTTCTGCTCCGCTATGCACATTGTCTTTTCCTACATTCAGAGAGAAAGAGAGCTGAAGATGTTTAAATCTATACTGGTGTGGTTTGTCTGGTGGTACGTATATTTCCATCGGCGTGCGCATAAACGGCAAGGGGTGCCGAGGATAGCTGGAAGGGAACAATTGAGTAATATATTACTCAATTGTTCAGTTTTTAGTATATAGTTGTTTATTATATATATATATATATATATATATATATATATATATATATATATATAATATATATATTAGTATACAAATACTCTAAACTAAATTTTGCTCTCGAAAAATTGGCTGTATCACACAGTTTCTTTTAGGAACACCCACACCGCCCATTCCTTAGCAACGTCTGTTGTGACATGATAAAAAAAGGTGGTAACATAGGTGGATTCGAAGACCGCTAAAAGAAAGGGTGGCACACATCCTTGAGGTAAAAAAAATCGTAACACTAGCTGTCGCACAAACAAATGCACCCGACCAAGACCACCCTTTTCAAGCAGTAGAAAAAGATTGTTTCTTCTCATGGGTTCCCAGGAAGATTTCCAAATAGCAGGCAGATATCCTATGAAAGCTTGAATGTGCACACGAGAGCAGGGCGACACCTGCAGAATATAAATATGCTTTGACGAAAGTACATATTGCACGCTTTCGCTTTCGCGAAAATGGAAGGCTCTCCTCCGTGCCTTGTTGACCTTTCGGCCGATCGTAGTTATCGCAGCAGTCCAGTGTGGGTCGCTGTTACGATAGTTTGAGAGGCACACCAAGGTACCTCACAGGGGTCACATTCTAAGGAATATTTAGAAGACCGAAGGAGTTTGGCCCACATCCTATAGCCAGAACCCTCTATTTTTATCAAAATTTATGTTGGCGCCAGTGACTTCACAGAAACGAAAGTAGTATTCACGACTTCTTGAATATCTTGGTTTATCACGCAAAAGTAGGTATTATCATCTGCATTAGCTAGAACTTTAACTTTTTGAGCATCTTATCGGTAGCCTCTTCTACAGTATCGGTAGTCTCTAACACATTTTTTTCGACAGGTGTCACGAAGAAAACAAGACCATTCGGCGATTTTTAGGCACATTTGGGAGTCCATCAAACTACGTCGAAAAAGGCCGGGATAGTGCAGCCATTGCCGCTAAAAACCACACGAACTTTCAGACAGCTCTAAAAATGGCCAAGTATATCCATCTAGCGCAAAACATATCATGCCTTTCCAGAGGCGCTGATCAAGCAAACAGCAAATGCTAGATAATGTGCTGCCATTTGAAACATTGCGATCTTCATGACCTCGAGATGGCGAGTGCGCGGCATGTACCTTGGAGGCCATGCGATCTTTCTTTAAATCAAAAACCTGTCTGCACCACGCACGCGCACTTGTACAATTAGCTGTGTGTGTGTGTGAGTGTGTGTGCGTGTGTGTGTGTGAGTGAGTGTGTGTGTGAGTGAGTGTGTGTGTGTGTGAGTGTGTGTGTGTGTGAGTGTTTGTGAGTGTGTGTGTGTGTGAGAGTGCGGGTGTGTGTGGTGTGTGTGTGAGTGTGTGTGAGAGTGGTGTGTGTGAGTGTGTCTGTGTGTTTGTGAGTATGTGTGGTGTGTGGTGTGTGTGTGTGAGTGTGTGTGGTGAGTGGTGTGTGCGCAGTGTGTGTGTGAGTGTGTGTTAGTGTGTGTGTGTGTGTGTGTATGAGGGTTGTGTGGATGTCAGTGTGTGTGTGATTGTGGTGTGCGAGTGAGTGTGTGTGCGTGGAGTGTGTGTGCGTGAGTGTCTGTGTGTGTGTCAGTGCGTGAGTGTGTGTGGTGAGTGTGTGTGTGTGATTGAGTGTGTGTGAGTGCGTGTGTAAGTGCGTGTGAGTGTGTGTGTGAGTGTGGTGAGTGTGTGTGAGTGTGTGTGTGTGTGAGTGAGTGTGCATGTGAGTGTGTGTGTGAGTGTGTTGTGTGTGAGTGTGTTTGTGTGTGAGTGTGTGTGTATGAGTGTGTGTGAGTGTGTGTGTGAGTGTGTGTGAGTGTAGTGAGTGTGTGTGTGGTTGTGAGTGTGTGTGAGTATGTGTTGTGTGTGAGTATGTGGTGTGTGAGTGAGTGCGTGTGTGTGTGCGTGTGTGAGTGTGTGTGTGCGCGTGTGTGAGTGAGTGTGTGTGTGTGTGTGAGTGTGTGTGAGTATGAGTGAGTGTGTGTGTGTGTGTGAGTGTGTGATGTGTGTGAGTGTGTGTGTGTTTGTGAGTGTGTGGTGTGAGTGTGATTGTGTGTGTGAGTGTGATTGTGTGTGTGTGAGTGTGAGTGTGTGTGGAGTGTGAGTGTGTGTGTGCATGTGTGTGTCTGTGTGTAGGTTGAAGGGCACAGTTCGCTATCGCACTTTGCGAGCGTGCGTGCGTGGCTGGCATTCTGCATAAAGGAGAAAATTTTGGAAAAGCCATTTATTAATGGAGTTGCCGACTTGTTACGGTTTATACAATGAATGCTGTCAATGCTGTAGTTTTTTCCTGTTAGAGAAAGTGACGTCAAGTCTTGTTTCTTCCATTTATTTCAGAAAAAATGTCATATTGATGCGTGCCCTTCTGCACATTAGATAGAAAAAAAAACTTGCCAGCATGCCAGCATGCGCAGTGGCGGTGTCAACGGCGCCACCGACGCCGGACTTGCGAGTAGTGCGATTATAAAACGCTCCACATTTATTAAAAACAGACAGCTCAATCCACAAGCGAAGTCAAATGCCGCATAAGCTTGATGACCTCCTCACCTTATGTGAAGGCGTAAAGTACATTGTGTCTTTTGAAACCGCACAGACGAAAAAAAACCCGGCTTTCTTGAATAATTAATTCTACTACGAGGATTAGTGGCAGCATTTAAGAGAATTTAGGAGACCTGTAAATGTTCGCGTAGTCTGCTTATTTTCTTCCTCTTGCCTTCTGCGTTGCTTAAACATGCATCCCAACAAATTGGCCCAAGTATTTTGATGAATGTGAATTGCTAGCATACCATCCAATGTGTATCCGCCCAAAAAAACCCAGAAAAAATTTCTTTCACTGAACGCAAAGGCAAGAACCGGCGCACCGCTCACGTAAGCAGCCCCTCTTGCTGCCCTGCCCATCGTAGGTTTCTTAGCGGCTTTGAGAACGGAGACGAGGAGCTAAGAATAACGGAGAAGTGAATGTAACACGAAGCAAGAAAATGGCAGCGAACTCGTCGAATTGACCCTTTGCCGCTAAAGTACTGCGCCCGGACTACTAAAAACCGAGGGCCAAAGCAATTAGCAATTGTCCTCCTCCCGGGGTGCAGGGTGGCCGCCTCGTAATTGCGGAGTGGATCATGAGCAGGAAGGAATTACGCAGGCTATAACTGCCAGAGACGTCGCACGCTCTTCTTCTTCCTTAATTCTTTTTTGTTGTTTTTGCTGAACCACCCATCTTGCGTCTGCCGTCTGCTTCAATTAAACCGTTTACACGAAGCAACGTCTAGTGGTAGCCGACCGCATTCTAATTTTGGGGAGTCCACACGCTCCTCGCCCGCGTTCGTGTGCGTCTCACATTCAAAAGAAATAATAAGAGAGAGAGACAAACAAACAGGAGGCTGACGCGGTTTTTCACCTTATGAATACGAGGGTCACGAGTGTGAATATTCAGCTCCTTTAGGTACGTAGTTCGGGCTCTCGCACTTCGCTTTGTAGCGCTTGAACTGCGATCACATAGTTTCCTGAAAGGTGAGTATACGTTCACGGAAACACTTTATCGGCCACCCTTCAATCGCGGAGGGGGCGTCTGTATAGCGCAATCAGAAGCTTGTGTCGCATGGATAGTGTTTGTGAATTCGAGTATGCACGCTCGTTTCCTCGCCTTCTTGATGGTGCAGTTGCCATTTTGTTTTTCACCCATTCCCTCCGCCTCTCGTTCTTCACCTCGAAGTCACCCTCTGCTCATCACGCGCTCGTCCTCGATCGTGACGCCATGGTTGGCCCAGTGATCCCCCGACCTAACCTCACCACGGCCGCGAATATCCGCACCAGACCTGGACACATATGGCGCTCTATTCAACTGTTTATAATGTTTATACTGTACGATCTTGTTACTTTACTACGCCATCTCTTTTCTTCGTGTTTCATCTTTCGAAATCCATGAACCACATACGCTCATGGTAGTCTTGATGTGAATCGCCGACTCATTCGTTTCCGCCATCGTCCTATCCATCGATAGTCAGTATACACAGAAATCGTGTTTATATCCGTTATATTTACTGGTTACTCCGTTTCTCTCTGCCTTGTGGGCGGAGTGGCTTTTTCGGGAAGCGAGTTGAAACGCGACTGGAATGTTGATGCCGCTTGAATGACGCACAAATGCGAATACAACATTTTAGACATAGTCATCACATTCTGGGCGAGCTTTGGGAACATTACCAGCGCACTTCGTCCTGGACAGTCACGGCGTGGTCCATATAATATGTATATATGCGTTGATGGCAGATTGCGGCCTTTGCTGTTGTTCTGCTCCGCTATGCGCATTGTCTTGTTCCCACATTCAGAGAGAGAAGCTGAAGAGATGTTTAAATCTATACTGGTGTGGTTTGTCTGGTGGTACGTATGGTTCTATCGGCGTGCACACGAAACGGCAAGAGTTGCCGAGGATAGCACAGAATAAAGCCCCCCCCCCCCCCCCCGACTATGACATAAAGGGAGAGGTGCCAAGTCTTCCTATAACATTACTCAGTTTGACTTGACCATCATTGCTTTCAGAAGCAGCCAAGTATGTTTTTGATGATGATGGTGCTTGAAAGCTACTGATGAAGCAATCCACGAGCTCTTTCCTTCCCATCTTTATTCTCGTAAAGCCACGAACCAAAGGCAGATACATAATTGTGAGAAGCACGTCATCACCCTATTTTGATGAACGTCTTCTAAACGTTTCCAGGTATGGCACGGGCAGAAGACAATGAGAGACCGTGCCATACCTGGCAGCGCATTACAAGATAAAGCCATATCAACTGGCCCCGTTGAAGCATTATCAGTCTAATTTTCATTTTCTTTAATATGAATTATGTCGTTTTTTGGAATCAACCAATGCTATCGGGTGGGAGGTAGGGCGGAAACTTCGCCATCTTCTGAAGGGCAACCATGCTCACGCATTGGCATAGCGTATACTGCCGCAGAAAGGTGTGGTGAAAAATCCACATTGGGGTGGCGAAGGAGTAGTGCGATAGCGGTAAGCCTGAATAATATAAAAGTAAAGCCGCATTAGGGAAGGTGCGCTTCCGCTTCGTGCTCCCTAACTGTGAAATCTTGTCTACAAGCCTCCAGCATTGAGGAGCACCATGTCTCGTGTGCAGCTGGACGTAGTTCCTGCTTGCAGACAAGCATGACATTGTGACTCAGTGCTACTAGCGTTCCGCTGAATCTCTTTGGCCAGCGTTGTGAAGGCAAGCAAGGCGCATGGAACCAACCAATATTTCCATGCGCTGTACGCTACAGGATAAATGACGGCGTGAACTCATCAGCGAGAAACTTTGCGCCATGTTGCTGGGAGTATGTGGAATACCACAGAGCTACGCCAGGTCTCAGAACTACATTTTAAATAGACGCTAATCTTCGTGAAACATCAATGGGGCTGCAGTGCTGCCTCCCAATTTATGAACATTACTTATGTACTACTTTAATACTGCCATGACGTTGGTTTAACGTCAATTGTGGTTAGTTGCCATGCGCTGAAGTCGATTTGTGTAGCAGTGTCCAAGGCCAGCATCTTCGCGAACATCAGCGCTTCATATCAGCGTCGTGTGTTGCTAATACGCATGTTTCAGTTGGCATTGTTTCGTAAGTGCAAACAACTGGTTATATACACGTTTGCAACTTTTCAACATATGTCCGTGCGTGCAGCATTCGTATATGTACTTAGCATCATTTCATGAAGTGTCGCTCAATGAAAAAATTGCAACACGGTCACCTTCCCTCCGCATGCTTCGCATCACTTCGATACCCAAGTACTGGGATCTGCCTAATTTCTATGATTTTGATGTTATGACTAGTCAAACATGATCTTCATAGAGTCATGTTAGGCCATACTGTGTTTGGTATCGATGCCATTATCGAAACAGCCAGGAGAGCTAAAAGTCGTAGGCGGATAGATAGATAGATAGATAGATAGATAGATAGATAGATAGATAGATAGATAGATAGATAGATAGATAGATAGATAGATCGATAGATCGATAGATCGATAGATCGACAGATAGATAGATAGATAGATAGATAGATAGATAGATAGATAGATAGATAGATAGATAGATAGATAGATAGATAGATAGATAGATAGATAGATAGATAGATAGATAGATAGATAGATAGATAGATAGATAGATAGATAGATAGATAGATAGATAGATAGATAGATAGATAGATAGATACGCTCAAAGTTGCCAAAGTTCACTGAGAAATGCTTTGCTTTTAAAAAGAGCTTGAAACCTTCAAGATCTAGCGTGGTGTGCTCCAAGCACTTCCGTGACAGCGACTACGTGTGAAGCCCGGCTCCCATGCAGTCTTTGACATATACGACCAAGTGTGTGCGACTGAACAGTGATGCGGTTCCTTCTGTGTTTCCGTTCCACGATTTGCCTTTGCCAATAGAAAGAGAACTAAAGCGAGGCTGTAAATCTAGTGCTTAGTTGCCGAGCACGAGCTTAACACAGCCGCTCACTGCGCTGCCTTACTTCCACGACGCTCACTTCAAACCCTCTATGCAACTCACGTATCAGGAGCCGTCTTGTAGACACCGTTCATTGTAGTATTGCTCAATCTGAGACCCAGTAGGCTGTGGTCTCTTTGTTGCAGCGACAGCTCACGAACACGCCTTTAAAAATATTTATCGCAGCCAGTCTTGATCGCCAATGAAAGTGACCGTGTAACATGTGCACTTAATTTTGATTCTGACTGAGGTCATATTTTTTGATCAAAATTCAAGAATCGCCCATGCTATACTATCCGACAATCACTCATACGATAATCCAGACGCCAACATTTACTCGCTATCATGACATTCGACCAATGCGGAGTGTAACCAGATTAAACAAATCTTCATCTAAAGTGTCCGTGTAGCAGCGCTTGATTTAAATAAAGGTTTTCTCGATTTCGATTACTGCCTGTGCGACAGATTTGATAACAGGGAATACTTCTCAATGCGTATGTTGTACGCGAACGTACCACTTGTACACAAAGTTTCATGTCCCTAGCTTTCTAGTTCAGAAACTCAGTCTGTGCCACATGGTTCTGCTGCTTACAATCTAGGCTGTGCTAAATGGGGCTCGACGTGGCATTAGTGCTGAGATTGATTTATGCAGATGTGTTAAGTATAAGTATATTGAAATCAAGGTGGTCATACATTTATGGCACAGCACATAGAATAAAGAAAAATGTGGGACTGCAAAATAATATCACACCATGAATGTTCAGGCTCGTCTTGCTAGTAGGTATTCTTCTCTGTCCCGGTTCGGACGCAGTGCGGAAATGGACTTCTATGGTGAAAACATGTGTCCACAGATATCAGCACGCTGCATCGAAATTGGCTACTCCACAGAAGAGTCACATGCTTCTAACGCAGCTAATAAACCGCTTGCATTTTAACGCACTGTCACCATAGTACTGGCCAAAATTTAGAAAAAAGCGATGGTATTGTAAACCTAGCCCAATCATCCATGTCCAACTTTGCAGCGCAGTTTAGGGCACGTGTCACCACTACGTCAAGTAGCGGCATTCGTGTGGCTTTTATTTTCTCGCGGTAGCCCCCTAATTAAAAGCATGCTTCTTGCCATCTGCGACGTACGATACTGACTGCCTCAACAACAACGCTGCACTATGGGCAGTGAAATACACGAACAGCTGATGTTCCCGCGCGATGCGCGTGCGTAGCGTAGACCGTGTCAATATGCCAAAAGCGAGGGCTATGTGTCAAAAGCGAAGGCCGATGCTGCTGTTTCTTATTCACAGCTGAACATATCATTTGTAACAGCTTACTAGAATGAAATCAAGCGCAGACACGCATCTTATACGTACCAGTTGATGTTCCCGAGGCAGGTGAAGGTTTCTTATTGAGACTCACTTTCTTGTGCCGCATCATCGGCGCTGACAGCGTCTTCGGTCGTCGCTCTTACAGTGGTAACCGGCTCGAACATTTACACTTGTTCTTAGCATGCCAGCGGGTCAATGGGCATTGAGGCACCCAAGCTACGCCCCTGTGTCTGGGAAAACGAAAGGACGTGCGCAAGTCCAGAAACACGTGACTTTGTAGCATGCAGTGCGTCAGAGAGTTATCCGGAGCTAAATAAAGTTGCACTGTTTATCTTCCACTTGCAGCTCCATTGGTATTATGGTGACTTCGTGGCTATCGCAGTCAACGGCTTCAAGAAAACATTTGATGTGCCTGCTGATTGGTTAACCCAAAATTACTGTTGCAAAAACTCTATTGTAGACAAACTGTGCGTGGGCACACTTTCAAATAATAAAAATTATTAACCTGTTTGTAACAATTTAGTGGCGTGGAGACCAAGCAAGGGGGTAAGATATTGTGCTTTTTATATTCAGTTTGCAATTATTGCAGATCATATTATTTACTCTTCCGTAATAGCAGCTCTGTACGCAATACAATTTTTATTTGGCTACAAATTTGGCACTAAAACTAGAAGCTATGAATACTTTGACAACATACAGCTTCAGTTGTGGCTCCTTCTCAAATCTTTCGAACGGCGACACTGGTGAGGCGCGTCTCATTGAAGCAATGCGGAAAAAATCAGAGGCTGCCCTGTGCACTTCCCTAACACGACTCGAAGGCGAAAGATCCATTTTTTTTAACAGCAAAGCTCATTGAGCTAGCCAAAACTTGTGCGGCCCATCAGAAATAAAAACATTGCTATGTGCCTGTGTGGCCTCTCGGGAAACCATCACAAAAACATTCATGTTCCATAGAAATGGGTTAAGTCCAACTACTCCCAATTCATCCACTAAAAATTAAGAAGGCAACAGAGAACTGCCATTATCATAAACGGGTATATACCACATAAGTTTCATAAATCTCACAACTCAACAATGACTAACTAAAGTGAAGAGAAGGCAAGAACTAGCCCAACAAATGGCTGCGAAGCTACTCTGGTGAGCCCAAGACCACGAATACGTACGACTAGAAAATACTAGGGAATGGTAGAAGGAACACCGACTGCGAAAATACCCCGAAGTGATCGAAGGTCTACGCAAACGTCGGCGTGCCCGTACATCTACGAGATGTGTGAACGCTCGGTTTTAGCGCGAGTTTCTCTCGGCGGAGTTTGGACATGCGTGTCACTTCTGGGACTAGCTATGGTTTACCTTGAACCTGTTTGTACTGAGATTGAAAGTAGTAACAAATTGGCGTCATCTAGATAAAGTCTATAGCGAAATCCAAGATGAACCCAGAAAGAAACTCCATCACCCGGCTGAGACCTACAAAATAATCTAGAATCAACCTCATTGGCATTCAGAATCGTCCAGTATTGCTGTCTTGCGTGGCTTAGTGCGAGCTTCGCCAAATTCTGCTCACCTCCCTCACTTGGTTTCGTACTACCTCTACGGTGGGCCCACCATTGAGCAAGCAGAGACATCATGTGATGACGCCATCGTGTGATGCCACAACGGCATCACAAATATTGGTGATCTATGATGTCATCGTCACGTCAAATGCTCGCGACATCATATGGTGATCATCTTTTGTATCACTTCATTTTTCTTATCAGATAATGAGATCAATCATGATGTTATCTCATGATGACTGGTGATGACGTCATCAATCACATCGCGTCAGAAAAGGCGAGAAAAGGATCGATACTATCGACTCAAACGAAATTCATGAGAGCCACTCCGCTGCATGACAGCAAGCAGCATATTACACCAGGTACAGGGTTTGTAAGTAGTTCCTGGGCCACTATCTTTCGTATTGGTATCGTAGCAGGGCCGGTAATTTTGACGGACCACGTACTTATCTCGCCCCGTGACGAGCCAACATTCAGTCTCTCTCTCTTTATTCCTGTCTATTTATCTATTTCTCTCTTTCTGCCTCTCCTTGTTTGTTTTCATTCCTCTCCCGCTCCCTTATTTATTAAATAATTTAGTTATCTATAGTGGGCAGCACTAAGAAACACAAATATATATATATATATTTCTTGTCGTACCGTACTCAGAGTGCCAAAGGTCATAGCAAGGAGTTGTGTGAGATGCAACATTTAAATATAGAAGTATGTGGAATCCTACATACACAGGGAATCAATGTTATGCAAAGCATGCGGAATGAAGGGTACTGTGTTATAGTGTCTTATCGAGCAAACGTCACGACTGGACGCTGAAGGTGCGCACAATTATATGTAGGACTGCCATATACGTTTTACATAACCAATGTTTACAGTTACGTAGCGATGCCAACAGCAACATGAATATTAGCTGCAGCAGAAGTGGTATAGGCACATACGAAGCGCTTGTGCTCGCGAAGACGGTTGCCCTAGAGAGTTCTATAAAAGTCAACTTCAGTGAAAAGGTCATGACATGGTCACTCAGAAATTGACGGTTTTTGGCGAAAAACGAAGGTATAGGGTCAAACATGCCTGCACACGGGTGAAAAGTGAACTGTAAGCGAATATTTAGGTTCAAAATAAGCCGTAGAAATGATCGGCTGCAAACTCAGCCCGCCGCCGGTGACCGCCATTTTGTCATGCCGTGCGTTACGTAACAAGCTGAAGGAGCAGCGTCGTCTGCTACAAAACAGCAGCTTCCGCACGCGGTCAATGTTGCGAGTGTTGCTTGCCGCGTGGTCCGCCCATGCCAGTGGCTTGCAAGTGTTGCGGTGTGTTACTGGTGTTAATACTATATGCGGCGACGGACGTCGTGTAGTACGTTGCACATTTTGATTTAGACTTGATCGCAACCAGCTCAAGAGACGAAGAAAGCGTCGAAGACGGTGTGAATTAAGATGTGAACGACCTCGCTGCTGTGGCAGACGTTGCAGACGGCTTTCCGCAATGATGAGTAGCTTTATTTCAAGCGTGTCTGGTTGAAAACGAGCTTGGGATACGGAGGTTCATTGACGCTGCATTCGTGAACAAGTGTTACAGGGTTTTTTGTTTTTGTTTTTTTGGCTAGATTACGTGCATGCACGACTTTCGGTGTTGAACATCATAAATAAGTGGTCGTAGCAATTCTGCGCGCTGAGACCATTGTTTTTCCATGTGTTATTGCGTGCGGCTTATGTGAACATACGCCGAAGCGACCAGCATGTCAGTGCAGTGCTAAGGCTACTCACGATATACATTTTGGCCGAATCTTTGCTTGAACTCTGTCGATTGCATTCGGTTCCGTTAAAAAAATACAAGTATGACGCGCAATCATTTGCACTACCTGCGAGGAGTTTCAATAAATATTTATCCGAAGTGACACATGCGCATCACATATTCACAGGATACTTTTCGACTTTTGATATGCTTTCTGCGAGTACCAGCGCTACATGTGCGACGCGGTGACATCGTTTCGACCCCAGAAAGTCATTTATTTCCAGTGGCAAGTTGAAAACGCAGAAAAAGTTCGATTGCAAGCGAAGCTGACCACGGATGACGCTCGTTCTCCTGAATGTGGACCGTGCAGCAGCTCGCCCAGTTGAGCGGTTCGTGACGTCACGGCAAGAGAACACGCCAGTGTTGCCTGACTCTCAAGCCACTCACTCATTTATAAAATGTTTTATTATAAATTAATCACTCGACCAAATTTGCTCCAATTTCGCCAGCTTGTCTGCGAACATACAACAATCAACCTACACAACCCTGATTATGGTTGAAAATTGTGTGTCAGGGCCGCCCCTTACTCTGCAATCAACGTTAACCCGACGTGACAACTGTATCATAGGAATAGATATGTGATGTTTATAAACTCGACAGTGAGAACTGCAACCACAATTGACGTTGCGGGAACATTAGTGTCTCTTAGGAAAACAGTTTCGTGATCTATAGTGTGGCTCTGTGCTAGAATGCTGATTGCGACACAGATGCTTCCATTAGATTCCTGTCCGGAGCCTAACATTTATCTTTGCATTCGTCGGGTAAACGCGACCGATAGCACCTTTACTTAACAATCACGCGCTAAATCATCCATGTGCGTTCTCACCGTCTTTGGGTAGGTATGAACTTTCAATCACCTGTTGCCACATACCCGCATACCTGTGGCTTATACCTGCCCTCACTTGTCTGGAGGAAAAGTGTATGAAGACGCGCCCGACGGGATTGTTACAATATACATGTCATGACCAGCGCGTCGTATTCGTAAAACTATCTTACCCTCCCGTACTAATTTTGGTTTACTCCCATTAAGGGTGTGACAACGAGAGCCCCCAGACGTGGACGACAGACAGACAGACAGACAGACAGAAGCAGACAGACAGACAGACAGACGACAGACAGACGACAGACAGCGAGACAGACAGACAGACAGACAGACAGACAGACAGACAGACAGATAGATAGTAGATAGATAGATAGATAGATAGATAGAAGATAGATAGATAGTAGATAGATAGATAGATAGATAGATAGATAGCTAGATAGATAGATAGATAGATAGATAGATAGCTAGATAGATAGATAGATACGCTCAAAGTCGTCGAAGTTCGCTAAGAAATGCTTCGCATTTAAAACAATATACACATTACTGCATATGTCATCGAACAGAAGAGCCATTTCTTTGTATAGATAGGCATGAGCCTAAGTGTGGCTTGGCACTGACGTCACTAAACTGAAATGTTAGGCACCACAAGACACACACAAGGTTTGTGACGTCACGCGTTGTATTTCGTCTTTTGCAAGTTTTGTTAGACGTAACTATATCGAAGGGAGCGTTTGTGCGAGCTGATTTTCATCATCAAGAAAACTTAGACGGCACGAGAATAAACACGAAGCACAGCGCTTGCCTGTTTTTTCGTACATTCGTAATTATTCAAGTGCTATAGAAATTTTCTTGTTATTGACAGCCCGATGCCAAAGAAATTATGTCCGCTCGTGATCATATTGACGCAGGTTGAACGTGCTGTGATTATGCTGCTTTACGTCATCAAGGGTACATGTTGGTGAACGATTACGTTATGAAGCTGTGACCATGAAGTCACGTGCGAGCTATCTATGGTGCATTTCACAGAAACAAGTCGTGTTAAAACTTTGAAAGTCGAATGTCGTGTTTGTTGCCCGGAGAAGCTGCGATACGAATTTCGCGTAACTCTTGGCCTACTACTAAAAATTTTGTTAGGCTAGTCCGTACATGCCCACTGAAATGCAAAAGAAGCGTACAATCTAGGAAGAAAAATTCAAGGACCGAACAGAAAGGGCGCGTCACTCGCCACTAACTTAATTTAACAACATCAGTGACATAAAGGTATAACCGTAGCAACCATGCGCGCGCTCATCGCCAACATGCTCGTCAGAAAACACGCGATAAGTTGACAAAAGAAAATAAATGATAACGAAAAGCTACCTATTATAAATTATTCAAAGAAAGTGAATTCACCACCATGCAGGGCAACAAATATCACTAACACGCATACATCCCTTGTTTTTATAGTAGTGTGCTTTCTTGATTTTACGCACTAAGGCATCACTGTATACATTTTTAAGAACGAATACACTAGAAACCCGAGGCTCACACTTGCAGGCACACAGTACACTCGTAATGTGCCGGAAGGTTATTTTGGCCGAAACTGACGCTCCCTAATTTTGTCTTTCATGCAACGGCCTGTTTGGCCCTATATATACCGTACTGCAACTAAGCTGGATTTCGTACACCACGCTAACCAAGCAGACTAAATGCGGCCTTGCGTGCCTCTTTCAGAAAAAAAAACTGTAGGGATTGGGGGAGGGGAAGTCAGTAAAAGCCGTGATCTTGCTTGTAAGCGGTGGTCATGGTCTTAATTTCTATTTCGACGTTTTCTTCGAGTCTAGTAAATATGGAACTGTCACACTATTGTAGCCTCCCTTCCATATTGTGCACTGGTACCTGAAACAACCAAGAGTTATCACAGGAATTTTTCGGTGTGCATTGTACATGCAAATAGCGAGCGTCACTTACGTAAGCTTTAAAGAAAATTCCCCACGAGCATGTTTGTACCGAACCTCAAGCTCCCAAACTGGTTTTATCACTACAAGGAAATTCACCACTCTACATTCCAGCGAAGGGTGTGCGAGGCTTTTCAAAGTCCACAGCAGGGTTGTCACGCCTCATTCTAGTTTTCCTAGTTGTGAGCAAATATTTTATGTGAAAGTTGCACTTGTGACACAAGAGCCTATTTAGGTAAAGACACCAATCTGATTTCGTCGCGTTTTGCCATATTTTTTACGCAGAAAGCTAAAAGCTTTGCTACAAAAATTGTACATGGTGTGACGAAGGCCGTCCGTACTTTTTTTTCAGCTTGTAGTTGCTATATACGACTTTTCGAAATTCGTCGAGTGTAGACAGAAGAACCCTTCTCCTTTTTTCAGCTGACAGCGTTAAAGACTTCCTAGGATTGCGTTTAAAATTGTTTGCCTCTAGCTTTCCTAGTTTGAGAGATGCAATCCCACACTCATGAAATAAATTACAATGCACAAGTGCCAATTTTTTCACGTTTTCAACAGGATTCAGATGCCATACAGCGTAAGGTGCCGCGTAACATTCCAACAACCACGAGTAAATTTTCACAACAAAAAAACGTGAGATGGTAGGTACGAACACACGACAAGGTAGTTTATTATACATTTTCGCACGAACATCTTTTAAACACTGCGACAAGAACTGTCGCGTTTCAGGCAAGTGCTTTCACGCTCCGCATGTGCACTGAGCGCGCCTTGTGAGTACATAACTTGCTCGTGAAGTCATAGACAAGTTTTCTGAGCTGAGTACCAGAAGAGGCGGCCACCAAGACTGATTATCGCATTTGAGAGCGTCACTGCAAAGAACTACAGTACTAGTCGTTCACCTCTCGCATTATTTTGTGCTTTCCCGCTTTCATGCACTAGGCAGCCGTGCCGAAGGGATACACAAAGATCTAGATGGTTGCACCGGCACTAATATGATGTCACCGTTTCTGCTCCGTGCGGTCGATCGAGAGTTCACGCGGAATCTCAACTAGCGGATACCTGAAGATGGAACAACAGTGACATCAATGCAAGTTATGTTGATTAAAAAAAATGAGTCTTGACTCTCAGCTACGGCTGATCGTCAAGGCCGAGAAGAAGAGGGACCACAGAGCGACAAACTGTTGAAGAGCCGGCGACGAATCTTAGTGGGTTACGCTCGTTTTCCGTATTGACATCACTTATGTAAGGGGCATGGCAGACGTCACACGCGTCATATTGATGTGGTGCGTTTAGCGTACCGGAGCGTCGTTTTAGCATTGATTCAAAATATGTTCTAGAAAAATTAACTGCTGATGTTCTAATCTATTATGCATGAAACGGTTGATGTCAAACGCCAATGTTACCGTTACAAGAACAGGTTTTGTGCATTAAATACATGTACAAACAAAGAGCAAACAACATTGTTTAGAAATTGTTAAAGCACAGAAAATTATTTTGAGAAATGTCCAAATATGCAATATTTCATGATAGTTGATGCGTTATAGTTATTACAAATTTGATAAGATTATCAACTTTGTTTTCAAAACAAATTTCGCTTTTTTGTCTCTTCGATGGCAGCTACAATTTGGTTATTGAGCTCCTCAGCACATGCTGAAGCTTGAAAACACTTTCACATGAACGTTCGCAATCTTTCATGGTAACTTTACAGGTTGATATGAACACAAAATGTTTACGCGCGTACTTTTTTGTGAATATGCCATTAAAGCACTTCTTCATTTCAACGAAATTTGTACATATATTTTACTAGTGCAACACCCCACCTAAAAAATGTAAATATTTGAAAGTGCTAGTACAGACCTCCCTGATTGCCTGTACGGTGCCTGGTGGACAATATTAGAGTGATCTCTAGTGAATGTGCTGTTATGAACCGGAAAAGAGCGATTACAGTAAATTTTTTTGAGAGTTCTATGATGCTTTTTCTTTCGGATAGCTGATTGGATCTCGCATTGTGCATACGGTTACCTTGAGAAAAATGGCTCCGAGTAAGAAGCTATCACTCGAACTTGTGACTGTACAGGCAACCAAACATTGCTATGTTTCGGTACATCTGTGGAAATATTTCTCACTAAATGAGCACTTCGGGTATAATCCTAGTTTAGTTTAGAAGGTTTATGCGAAGCTTAAGTTTGAGATTTTAAAAGTTCTTATTTGAGATCCTTCAGGAATGACCCATTATAAAACCTATGATTGCGGAGGACCGGCGGAGGCAACCATCCATTATTTTTCTCGGTAACTGTAGCGGTTACGTGCTACTTTTTTTGTGTGGGTAATGCAGGGCCGTAACGCCTTTCATTTTTGTTTGAGTAATGAATAAGGCATATAGCTTTTTTTTTTGCTTACGCACACCTTATTGGTGTAATTTAAAGCAGCCTCCAAGGAGCAAGTCATGTTTTATATAACATTTATGTCATAACTAACATGTCTAGACATGATAGTAGGACATGTTTGTCTTACGTCATATCACGCAATATCAATATTGTCGTACAAGCTAGCTACATGGTTGTGAGCGTACCATGAGCATGGCACGTAAATCATGTTGCACATCCCATAGATGTTATTATTATCATGTTAGGCCTGCAATAATTGTTATTCAATCACGTCACCCAATTCTAAATTTGACATGTCAAGCTAGCCAAATAGCCAAGTACGGGACCTGTGCATGGTATATATGTCATGTCACATGACGTGCGCGTCACGATTTTTTCACTAATACCGGTCATTTATGTTAGTAATGCACAAATGTACCATCATACCAATTTTAGTATATATGAAGTAAACGGAACGGCCCCTAGAGCACCATGATTATGGCATACAAACAACGGTGCTCATGACAAGCAAATCATGATTTTAATAGGACCTATAATTCATGATCGTCATACCGTCCCGTTATGCCACACCAATTTTGATACAAACCTCATGAAGGATATTATCTGGAGGGCACAAAGTCATTGGCGGCTAAATAGATCTGCAGATACACTCAAAGTCGTCGAAGTTCATTAAGTTCATTAATGCTTCCCTTAAAGGTATTGTTGCATGATACGGTGTTTCCGATTGATATTACTCACGACCCATTCTATTTTCACTGCAGCAATGCTTAGTCCTCTATCTGGTGCATGAACCGTAGTTCAAACCTCATGAATTTTTACACGGGTGACACGTGAGAAAGTAAACGCGATACAAAGTGAATGCATTGAAAAAAAATTGTCAGAGTTTAGAGCAGTTCTCAACACCCCGATGCAGATGTGGCCCATGGAAACAACAAATAGGCCCTTTTCGTAATCCGCAAGTTTGCCTACCTGCACTGTTTATTCACCCATCTAATGACGGCACCTGCCGTCCTTTTAAGTTGAATCGAGGCCCTAGTTGCACATGTATGCGTTTTCCATGTCAGAGCGTAAGCAAGCAAGTTGCTAAGTCACTATGTTTTTTTATTTGATACCTATGTGCATTTGTCATAATATTGTTCTACATTACTGTAAACACATTACTGCATTACTACATTACTGTAAACATCAGTAGTTAATGGCATGAACACTTGAGGCCGGAGATATGCCTTACCTGCAATATCTCCGGCCTCAAATGTTCATGCCATTAGCTACTGATGAACCTTTTCGCGAGATACCTACCTCAGTTGATGAATATTCTAGCTCTCCCTCACGCACTACTTCTACTCAGGAGCCTGTCAGGTCTCTGTAAATAAATAAATAAACGCAACACGCTGTTCACTGAATATTAGCTGGCTTCTCCAACATGCACAACGCATTGCAAAAAAGCCAGCTTATAACTTACGAAAATTGTTCATCCGGTTGACAAAAACGACTGAGGAAGCTACATAGCTTTAGCTACACAATAACAAAATGTATCAATCTGAAGAGTGTTTATTGCCCAGTATACAATCGGGAGTCGTTTTGAAATTTTTTTTCTAAGTATGGCAATCAATGTTTAACGGGGCGAAAGTGTGTCTAAATTGTGGCCGCTTCCATAGACTGTGTGGAAAAATATTAAGATTGTTTGGGAAGAAAGGCACTTTGTGGCACGTTATTGAAATCACGCCTGAAATGTTCTTGTGGCTCGTTAGTATCATAAACCGAGAGTCGTTTTCAATAGCGCGTCTTGTTCGTGAGATATTATTTTTTTATTTTCGTGTGCTTCCCGTTCAGTTACAGTGGAGCGACCGGCCACCGCTGAGAAGTGGCGCGACATGTTGTGTCTAGAAATCCTGGGGATAATTATTATGCTGTAATTAGCCTCAAAAAAGCATCATTCACGTTCATCAGTATTCTGGACACGTTGCGAAATAAACTGCATTGAGACGTCATCTAACAGGAACGATCGTATCTACTAATCTACTGAAGAAGCGAAATCGGTGCTAAGAGCTTTTCTCCCTTTTTTCAGTAGAGCGATAAAATAAAGACCACACAGGTCTGTGAAATTGAGTGCGATGACGTCGATCATCGCCAAATACAATATTTACGCGACTATATCCGTAGCGAGGAAGTAGAAGGTGATTTTCCGAATTGAACACAATTTGTTTTGATGGATAAAAAAGAACGTGATGTACAATAACGTATAGATTGATCGTTGTTCTGATAACGGAGCGTTCGGCTGTTAGGTCGTATGCCTATTTATGGTGTCCTTTCTGCACACATATGAATTTCCAAGGAATCGTATATAGACAACTCTGCCATAAGTGTGGACAAATGAAAAGTGACAAGCTGCTGTAGGCGCATTTAAGTAAGATAAAGTACAATGTCTTGTTCTTTCTGCAAATTGCCAGAGAATCCCAGAAATAGTGCGCTCCTGAAGGTGCATGTCACCGTTATTATGGATGGACCAATACCGTATTTTCGCAACTATAGCTCGCAATCCATTTTCACGTGCAGCTAACTTCATATTAGAAAAACCGGGAAAAACTTTATGCTGATCTCGCTTTTGGGCCCCATTGCAACGCGTGCACGAGATTTGGGCCCAAGCTTAGCGAAAACAGATGCAACTCAGAAGCTTCGGAATACAGTAATGCTTTGTCACTGCACAGAGTAAGAGCACTGATTACTTTAAACTAACTGTAATCTGATTATATAATTTTATTTTCCCTGCGTAAACGTTTTAAGCTGAAATTTGCGGCCAATAACAAGTTTTGCAGCCCATAATTCGACCCGTGCCCAAACTAGACACCAAAGCGCAAAGCACTAATGCAATGCAGCAAAGTAACCTACCTCAAAAGCAGCTTTTCAGAAAGCTGCACCCGGCGGACGAGAGCAGGACAACAATTTGAGTGAACTTGATAGTCGCAGTTTCCTCGCAGTGACGATGCATTCATCACATTAGCAACAAAGTGGAATCTTATATGAAATAAGGCTAGAAGCCAATTGACCATTTGCGCAATTATCCAAGCGGCTTTTCTGTAAGGTTGCTTTCCAACCAAAAGGTTCCGTTCCCAGACTGCTTTTCTCAATCATTGTATTTTTGCCTTCCCCCACTTCACTCTTTACGAACGGCGGGGTTTTCACCCTCCATGCGATATGAGGGTTTGTTCGAGGTGGGAAAACCAGACAGTAATTGTTGAGGAAAAGTTTTGTGGCACTCGCGTGCCTTCGCTGGAATAGGAGTAGTAAAAACACAGGGAGCAAGAAAAGCAGTCTGAGCACGAATGTTTTAGGGGCGAAGCTCTTTAAGCCGTGTGTCGTGCATCCGTGTTGTATGTATGCATGTATGCATGTAGTAGTAGTAGTAGTAGTATTAGTAGTAGTAGTAGTAGTAGTAGTAGTAGGTCCCGCCTCTCGTTTAGTCCTTGGAATGTCCACTTAATGGCGGTACTTCAATATGATGAATATATGATGAAAAGATGCGAGGTCGTAATACCTGGAGTGTTCACTTGTTCACTTGGTGTGTAGACGGACAGATACATGGTTAGACACAGACAGACAAGCAGACGGACGGATGGATGGATGCGCGGAAGGACGGATGGACAGACAGACAAATGCACGGATGGACGCACAGACGGACGCATGGATGGACGCATAGATGGACGCACGGGTGGACACATGGATAGGCACACGGAAGGACGCATGGATGTGCGGACGCACCAAAGGATGCATGGATGAACGCAGGGATGGTTGCACGGACGACTGCACGGACGGACTGACGGACGCCTCGCCCACTCAACATCATTCACCCCGTGAATATGCTGTGTTTTTTTTTTTTCCTGTTGGTTGGAAAACAACCTTGCAGGAAAGCCGCCTTGCAGATTTCTGCAAATGGCCAGTTCTCATTGAAGCTAACTTTCCGTAACCCCCCTAAACGCTGCCGTAAGAAAGTGGCTGCTCCAATTATATCGAAGCCGCTCTCATGCTACTGGTCACCTCAACAAGAAGTGACCGATAACCGCACGTACAAGGACAAGAAACGTCGACTGATCTCTGTAGAGAAAGCGCACGCTACCAGCCTACCACGTTCATTTTATCGTAATCCACATTAACGGAGGACCCCACAGCACCCAGTCATGCTCCTTCACTTGGCGGAGCTGGCTGTTGCGCTTCTGTGTTTGAGCCGTGCTCGTTTGCAGCCTTCGCAAGCTTTTCTTGCTCGAGGAACACGCGACACGCTGGGCGATGTTATGAATTAGGTCCTAAATCATGAAGCGGAGAGCGATGAAAACGACAAAAAATTAGGTCCTGTCTCCATGCAGGTAACGTATAAACGCAATCAAAGTAGAAGGTCCTGTTGTTACTTTCGCAACGAGGTCATTAGCTGATAGGGACTAAACCGAACACAACCACCAGCTGCTTGAGCCTACATGATTGGGGGTTGTTATGCAGGCAACGCACAAGAGTGGATGAGCGTCGCCTATGCAGTGTCCAAGTAAATACGAAAAAAGGGGGATTGCAATTGGTCTCTTTCGAGACATGTCATGTGGGGAAAAAGCAATGCAGCATTCCCATCTTCAGTGTCAGCGGACAAGTATACACTGCTAAAAAAGTGTGGAGCCGGTTCAGAATGACTGACCCGCCCCTTCGAGCCATTCGCGTAAGAGTGCTACCCAGCTTTCGTAGTCAAGCTAGATTCACGAAGGCCACTGGTGTCCTTGGAAAGGAACTCTCTGCACTGATTTCTCATGTTGGAGGATCAAGTTAGGGAGTATGACGTCTGTGGAATGAAGATCTATCTAATTTTGCGGTACAAGTATGAAACGGGACCATGTAAGCCATGGCTGACACGATGTTACGACTCACAGGGAACTACAATCGCAAAAAAAAAAAAAATGTCCCCACCTTCCCAAAGGGAATCTTGGAAAATGCGAATGCATTGCGTGGC
>NW_023608453.1:0-27827 GCF_013339725.1 Rhipicephalus microplus | reverse complement strand
GTCACAACGCACCTTGTTCAAGTAATTAAAGGCGCACGTACGGTTCTATATTCTCGACTGCTCGTATCAGTGGTGAAGTCTGCAATCTTACCTGTGAACCATTTAGTGTTCTTCCTGATTTTGCTGCAGCACTGAAAAACAATTAAAAATGCAATCCAGCTTTCTTTCATGGAATGCTAAATTTCAGGCATTATGGGGGTATGAATTTCGAACTATACGAATATTTTTAGCGATCTCGTGATATTTGTGTCCTGAGGTTTCACTGTATGGGGTGTACCTCCAATTCGTGTAGTAAACTTGATGTACGTTTTGTTTACGTGTGCTCCTATTTGTTCGTTTTTCTACAAAAATCCAAGGAATGCCACTAAAGGTTTACTTAATATCATGTAGTTTTGTAACTTACTGTAGTTTTTATTTAAATGCACTTCTTTTTCTAAGTTATTGTCAAAAAATAACTAAAAGAACGTAGCAAGTCGGTGCGCCTATTCTTAACCTAGTTGATCTGCAAATAATGTAGCCTTTATTTCTATGCTCATATTTTTGCACATTTCTGTACAAAAGTATACAGGGAACGCCACGATATGGTGTAGCTCTCATCGCACGTAGTTTGTAACTAAATGCGCTTTTAATTCTTTTGTGCATTATTCTGCGAAATAATCCAGAGGAGGCCACTGTACCATGTATCTAAAAATCCTGTAGCATTTTTTGCTCGATAAGTTTTTATTCTCGTGTGCTCCTTTTTCTACGTTTCTCTACGAAAATTTTCGGGAGAAGTCCACTATACGGTGTACCTGAATATCGCGCTATAATTCTGTAACTTAATGCAGTACTCATTTGTTTCTGTTTCTTTTTTACATTTTTCTGCGAAATTAATCAACAGAATGTCAATATATGGTGTTCCTAGTATTCCCGTAGTATATAGTAGTGTTGCCTCATAAAGTTTTATTTACTTATGTGTATTTATTTTACTTTTCTCTACAAAATTATTCAAAATAAGGTCACTATACGTTGTGCATCGTAATGACGAAGTATTGTTTTGTAACTCAATGCAGTTTTTATTTACTGGTGCTTCTTTCTCTACAGAAATAATTTAGAGAACGCCAGAATTCAGTGTACCTGATAATCACGTAGGTGTCTTGTAACGAATTTACGTTTTATTTACTTGTGCTTGTTTTTGCAAGTATCTCTACAAAATTTATCCAGGCAATGTTACTGCGTGGTTCACTTTATAATCGCGCTGCCTTTTTTTAAGGTAATGCACTTACCATTTATTTCTAAAACTTTTTGTGTGTGTCTCGTTACAAATCTAATCAAGAGAACGTAGCTATACAGTGCGCCTCATTATTGTTCAGTTGTTTCGTAACATAATCGACATTTTTACCGGTGTTTTTTGTTGTTTTCTACATGTACCAGTACGGCCAAGAAAAAACCTTTCTCACATTGAAAAATTTTGGGGGGAGCTCTGCCCTAGCGAAACAAGGCTGATGTGCAGAATGCTTGACAAGGATTACGTCTGCGGCTGTGGTGAGCATATACATCGGTTTTGATCTAAAATACTCTCAACTGTTCATTACGTGCTACCTCTATTTAATCATGCGTGTCCTTTAGTACCATGCCAGATGTCATGTATAGGCGGTTATCTATGCGACATCTATTTGAAAAGTAGCTGAGGCTCTATAAGGGAAGCATATGTCATGCATACTTAAAATACCTCAGCACATAAATGACAATACTGCTCTACTCGTGCATAAGGTATAGTCTTTCGTGTTCTCGCTATCGAAAAGATACGTATATTTAAGGTGTACATTTACTGTCGCTATTGTTTTCCTCATGAAATCTTATTTTATAACACCGCTGGTTGTGTCGTTTACCAGCGAGAGCTCTCAAGGACTTCAGAGAGGCCATGCACAAGCAGGGGCAAAATAACATGAAGGGGGTAGGTGGCGAAAAGGCGTGGCTTAGCCGCGGTAACTACATAGAAAGTTATTCTAAAGGCCCTGTTTTCTCGTGTCAGATCAGTAGATGGCTCAAACAGGCATGGCTAGCCATTTCCGCTCTCTGCTTACTTCGCAATCAAGGACCATAAAGCAGGGAACCTTATTCACTGCCTGGACCATAGGCACTCACTTATTTATAGGCAGTGGCTTGACGAGCAACGCCCGTTGTGGCAAAACCTGCATTTCTTGATACTATGTGGTCATTTGCACATTTGTGCTTATCTGAGCAAGATTCTCTTGAAAGACGATGCAATAGTGGGCTCCGAACTCGACGACGGCTGTGTCGGTCTACTGTGCGCGTCTCTCCGACACAATTGCACTCGTTTCGCCATCCGACCACGCTTGTACAGGAAAGGGTTGCTAGTAGTTTTCACGAGCATGTGCACCGAGCAGTACCAGGGCAACGCCGCTATTTTTTGTAACCAACCCATCCCCGTATACTGTTACCTTGCTTCGAGGGGAATGTCTAGTCAGAGTGGAACCAGTCGACGACGCACAAGACCTGGACGTACCCGATGACGGACGTTGTCCCACTTCGTTGTACCATCAATGCTGTTTCCACTTCGATCCGTATATGCTGATGTATTTGGCGCTCCTCTATTGCTGACAACCTTACGGCGGTAGAGCATTCCCAGCTTGTGAACCTGTTGCAAGAATATCGTTCTTCTTTCGATGTCGGGCGAAGTTCTTTCGGTCGCACGTGCGCTTTTACACATCGCATTGACACTGGTGCCCATCTACTTTTACGGCAACGTGCATATCGCCTGTCGCCTGCTGAACGTCGGGTAATTAACGAGCAGGTTGACGGTATGCTCCAACGCGACGTTATTCGGCCCTCGGACAGTTGATGGGCGTCTCCTGTTCTTGCTGCGAAAAAAGACGGTTCTGTGCGGTTCTGTTGGACTACAGACGGCTCAATAAGATCACTCGCAAGGATGTTTATCCACTGCCGCGCATCGATGACGCGATTGACAGCCTCTTCACGGACCCGAATTTTTTCCTCTATCGATCTGCGCTCGGGGTACTGGCAAGTACCCATGGCTGACGACGCTCGACCGGAGACCGCCTTCGTCGCACCCGAACGCTTGTACAAGTTCAACGTCAAGCCGTTAAGTCTATTTAATGCACCTGCGACTTTGAGCGCATGGTGGACATGGTTCTGCGCAACTTGAAATGGTGCTTGTGGTACCTAGACGATGTCGTTGTCTTTGCTCCGGATTTCTCCACGCATCTCCAATGTCTGAAATAAGTTTTAACACGTTTGAGCAATGCCGGCTTGCAACTAAATCTGAAGAAGTGCCGCTTTGGAGCATGGCAACTCACCATACTATAGGGTACGTCATGTCCAAGGATGGCACTCTTCCTGATCCGGCCAAGCTTCTGGCCGTGGCCGCAGTCCCCAAGCCCGCGTTCGTCAAATAAATGCGTATTTTCGTGGGTCTGTGCTCATACTTGCGACGTTTCATACAAAACTTCGTCATGATTATGTCACCGCTGACGAAGCTCCTTGGAAGTAACGGGACTCTCCATTCGTGGTCATCCGGGTGCAACGACGCGTTCGCATAGCTCTGCCATTTGTGGACGTCTCCTCCCATTCTACGCCACTACGACCCTACTGCACCAACAGAGGTGCACATGGAGGCCAGCGGTGTAGGTCTCGACGCGGTCCTGGCGCAGCGCAAATCCGGATTCTCTGAACATATCGCAGCATATGCAAGCCGTACGCTCACGAAAGCCGAGACAAACTACACCATCACGGAAAAAGAGTGCCTGGCGATTGTTATACTTGCTATAATGTTATATTTGTTATATACTGTTATATTTGCTGGTGGCATTCTAATCGCAATATAGTTGTTTTAATTGTCTATTCTTAAAAACGGAAGGGGGCAGACAGACAAGCGCCTTGCGTCGGTGATCAATTGCATCCGATGCATCAACAGAAGGCTGTGGCTGATGCCACCGACGGAACGGCGGGTGTTTTTGTTGACTCTAATTTATGTCTGGGTTTTAATTACCTCTTACACTGAAGTGACGGCAAGTAATTTGGGTCCCATGTTCTTTCACTGACCTGCCAGTGTGTTGAATTCCAAAGTCAGTTTGCTTTTCATGCTTCATTCGAATAACAGCTCGAGAAGCAACGTTACATCAAAGATGAGTGATCGCCTTTCAACGTTTTTTCGTGTTCTTACTTAGTTTATCATAGTGCAAGGCGTCAGAAATTGCGATTATACAGTGTTGTTTAACATGCACTGGCACCTCACAGTAAACGGGCCTTTGTCATTTTCACCTCTATTAAAATGTGACCGCTGCGACCATGGTCAAAACCACGAACTTCAGGTCAACAACCAAACACCATAACCAGTGCGTCACCACAGAGGACTCAGTGCAGGTCCCGTATTCCGTACAGCAAAAGAGCACAAATCACCTTTCCCCTTTAGCTATACAGACGGCGGCGTATTGTCGTGGAAAGCTCATGCAAAATAACTATGAGCTAACCGATCTCTCAGCTGGTCCCGTCTTTTGGAAGTAATAATTAAAGTTTTGATCATGATTATTGAATGTTTTGTGATAGGTCAGTGCACAAAGATTTTCCAACAACGAGCGCTACCTACCAACAAGAGCCACAATATACAGCAGCCATTCATCTCGATTCCTACACAGTCATTTCGTGCAGCTCTGACACCTCTGTTATTCTTCCACTGTGCCATACACCGTATTGGTTTATTGTATTGGCAACCCAACCAGCATCGCCATTTACTAAGCCGATAAAACTTTGTACTACTGTATAGTTACGGAATGGTCAGATGACCAATGTGTATTGTATGTTCATGAAAAACTAAAATCGTGTAGAGAGATGCAAGACGACGAAGGTAAACATGCACCACGAGCTCTTGTGGTGTATGTTTACCTTATTCATTCCGCCTCTGTCTATGAATGCGTAATATGGTTTCATAATGCTTTGCTAACACTGTCAATGCTCCCTATAAGGAAGAAACTGTGTCAATTTGTACGAAAAAAAACACTGTTCTCTTTCACTTCCTCTTTTTTCTTCAGCCTTAGTGCGACGTGTAAAGAAACAAAGGCAACGCCCGCCACAATATGACGAACAGCAAGGAAGCGGCGCATCTCAACGTCCTGAATGAATTCTGGATTTAAAAAACTTGACTAAGTAAAATACCTGTGACTATCTTCAAGCGACTTCTTGAAAATTGGGGATCCTAAAGCTTTGCCTCAAGAGTTGAACTCGATATCGATATCTTGTTCCTGGTGCGTACTTCAACCACGTAGTACATACTTCTTATTGTATCATGTTACTCGAGAAGTGTGAAATCTGCATTACTGCCACATGTAATCGATAAAGTTGAAAGTGGCTGGTGTAAGGGAAGCTTCAACATATGGCCCCATTTGTGTAATGAGTAGCATATACTTTAAACCACGGGCAATTATGTGCTGAAACATATTCAAACTTGAGTGCTATGCACACACTATGTGGTGTTGATGGAATACGTGTGCCTTTCGCACTGCTCGACCGGCTTTAAAACACGAAGTCATTTTGATATTCACATGTTCTGACGCCCGACGTCACTGTAAGCTTCTACCACACCACACTACTGTGATATTACATGTTGTAGTGAGAAGCCCGATTACAGGATGTGCATGAACGTTATTTTCACTGCATTTACAAGTAGAGGAAGTTATGTTAACTATATTTCGAAGCAGAGGCATGACTGTTTCACTATGTGCACCACTTCATGTGCACTTGTAAAGCGACCTTTAGTATTTCGTTCGCTACATTATACGTTACGCACACTTGTAATAAATATCATGAAACTAAAAAATGCAGAGGCGCGACTGTGTGGAGCACATTGCCAAGGAAACAGCTAGGGTTGGATCCTAACTCGGACCCAGAATTTGTATTATTTATTTCATTTGCGTCTCTCTCGATTTTTTGGTGACACACGAGATGACTTTTCGCTCACAACCAACGACGCCACGCCGACACTGACGCCGGAATTTCGGCGAAACAAGCTCTTTGTTGCTATTTCGTTAAAACGAAAATGCTCCCGATCCGTTCCCGGAAGTAGACAGGCTCCACTGATGGTCGGCCGGGATGCTTATCAGGTACCCATTCTCGAAATTGAGAGCGTCGCAAATGGCGCAACCACTTGCAAATTGTCAGAAACCTACCTTTACAACGCACGCACGCGTGGAAGAAAAAAATCTTAGGTCCTTCCGTACTTAGCGCGTTTACGTTGTGTTTATCTGCTCTTCTCTTTTATTTCGTGTTCTTTTCTTTGTTTATATATTCAATTGTGTTTCTTTTTGTGTTTTTTTTCATTGTTATGCATTATTTTCATAATTTTATTGTGATTATTGTATTATTGTATTAATACAATATTATAGTATTATTGTATTGTATTTATTATTGTATTAACAAATTTCTGTTCTACGGCCTCTTTCGTATCATTTTGTGCTGTTTGCTGATTCTGGCGTGGTGCGTCCTAACACCTGTCGCTACCGTTTCGCCAACGCTTTCTTTTCCCTATATGTGTGTCTAACCACCGCCGCTGGCATTCAACTATATCATCGCTAGCTCGCAGACAAATTAGCCTATCGGCGACACTGGAGCTGACGGACAAGCAAGCGCTGGCATTACGAATGTGCAGCCTTCATAGCCTATGCGTATCAGTTGTGGCAGCTGTGCGACGCCAACACGACACATGAAATGACCACAGTTTCAACCCTTAAGTAGCTCTGCAGTTAAAGAAAAAACAGATTAGAAGCAAATTTCAAACTGGCAGCGGACACTGCCATGGGTCCCCGTGGCGTCATCGACTTCGCGCTTGTTCGTCGGCTTTGCGACTGTCCGTTCCAAACTGCCAAGCTTTCTCGGCCATGTGTGCGCATTCTACAGAGAAAATGTATTTTGCTATAATCAAGAATTACTCATGTAGGTAAGATATAGGTTGGAAACAACTCCGACATAAACACAATTTTCGCTCGTAACTCGCATACGTGTACTGTGGCAGATGCAATGAATATAATGTGTAAGGGTGGCATCACCCCTTGGGGAGGCAGCGCTAACGTCCAACCACCCAAATTCAGGCACGTCACACCATCGCGCCGTTATATGAAACACTGGGTGTGCGGTGTTTCCGAGTTCAGAATTGTGAGATTATTACAGACCCCACAGACAACATGATTGATTTATATGTGCGGTTTAATGCCCCAAAACCACCACATGACTATGAGAACTCCGTAGTGGAGGGCTCCAGAAATTTCGATCACCTGGAGTTCTTTAACGAGCACCCAAATTGAGCCCATGGGCCTACAGCAATTTCGCCTCCATTGAAAATGCAGCCGCCACAGCCTGGATTCGATCCCGCGACCTGTGGGTCAGCAGGCCGAGTACCTTAGCCACTATACCGCCAGCCCCAGAGACTGCAGGAATGGTTTCATACAGATTCGTCAGTCATACAGAGATACAGATGTCAAACCGAGCCCAGACCCTAGCTGGCTAGGTTTTCTCGCTTCGAGCCAAACGTATCGAGGTTTATCGACGCCTTTGAGCAAATAGAGTAGCGCTCATATTGTGGGCTTACTAGACAAGACGAGCACACGGGCTTGTAAAAGGTTCCTAATTGTCTGGCATCATGTCTGCACTCACATTAGAGTTGAGATGTCAAATCTATTGCCGGGATGAGTACATTACCTTGCCATGATGTGCATATGAGAACTTGCGGTCACATAGCCGTATTCACACAGCCCTTCATTATAGCTTACGTAATAATGGTGCAACATATGTTGCGTTCAGTGAATTGATATCAAATAGGCAGATGATAGTGCCATCAGCATCTGCCGTTTCGACAAGGTGATTATAGGCGTTTATTTTTAAGTCATTTGCAAGCACAGGCGTGGGTCTCTCGCAGAAGGCTCGAAGGCCGTACAGAAGGCCCAGGCTTGATTCTGACTGAAGTAGCCATACTTATTCTGTTCGTTGATCACTATTTTCACCCATCCACAACACCTAGATAGCCGAGCTACATGGGTTTCTTCGCGTCACCGTGTTAACAACTTCTGAAGTGTTGGTTCAGAATGGGTTTGATGTTTTCTGGTGTGTTTTAGGTTGATTCCAGGTGTTTATTAGTTTATTTCAATTTTAAAGGATACATGCAGAAACAAGTACAAATAAATAAAATGCATATAGGTACAAAACATACGGGATTATGAGGTATACCGTATACTATAGATTGATTGATATATGTGGTTTAATGTTCCAAAACCGCCATATGAATATGGAAGACACCGTAGTGGCGGGCTTCGAAATATTGAGCACTTGGGATTCAACAACGTGGCACCGAATCTGAGCTCACTGCACAAAGCATTTTCCGCCGTTATCTTAAATGCAGCACCGCAGCCTGGATTCGATCTCGCGACCTAGGGGTCAGCAGCCCTTAGCCACTAGACCACCGTGGCGGGATAACAGTAAACTTGCGTTCTCTCCGATTATTTTAATAGAGAAAAAGCCGAAGTAAACTGAAAGCTAGCATTAAAGTTTCCCTGCAACAGTGTCAAGCATGGTCATAAAATGCTGCCGATCATTAGTAGAGGCTTCCGAGAAAACGCGGGCGAAATATTATAGCGCTGAACATACCAGGCAGTGCTGGTGTTTTCTGTAGCACCACTAGCGGGATAACTTGTTTCTTTAAAGTACACCAGGCTCTTTTGGTGTAGTATGTGAGTTTATTCAACGTGGTATGGAGCGTTCTAGTGAGTCACGAGCCTGGTGGGATGTGTTACGGTGGGAATACATGCCCTGTGGGGAGTGTTCTAATGCGAAGATTGGTGAGGCGTGTTGTGTATTTTATGGGAAAACACCAGCCTAGTGTGTTTTCTACCCTGACTTACACTAGGTTGGTACTGTAGTATATATCCCCACAGGTCAGTTCAAAAAGTGAAGCTGACAAAGAATCACTCAAGAAATATCTTTGTGCTTGAGGCTTACTTGGGCTCAACACCACAAAAAATTCGCATCAAATAATGCACTCTCACTCGTACTTCTTATTTTTTTTCCTCAACCGGATTCACTCGTTCTAAAGCTCACCAAAAATATTTGCAGCCGGACTCATTCACACTCATGGCTTTAACTAAGTGTGAGTGAGTTGACACTCCAGCGCGTTGAAGTATATTCAGCTTTTCCGACCGTGGTTTCAATACACTTTGGTTTCCTTCGCACGTATTGTTAACGCTTTCCACATACTTGAGGTAGGAAACATGTGTGACATATTGTAGTTCGGTTTTGAAAGTTTAATGACCGTCGAGTTGCTCAGGTTTTTTTTGTAACAATTTTGTTGTGCTTCGGATTTTTATTTTCATTCTCTGTCATAATAATCTAGTTTTTATAATTCTTTTCAAAAACACAAGTTCGTTTTTTTAAGGTGATGACGGGGGCTAGTGAGTTTATGTCGGAATCTTGGTATGTGCTGTTTTAAAACGATACTCACAAAGAAGACGCAGTAATGAACAGAAGTGGATAAGACAAAACGCTTTGTCTGATCCACTTCTGTTCGTGTCTGCCTCTTTTTTGTCGGCATGGCTTTAATACAGAGAATGTTCAAGACTGCATAACTCTCTTTTGTTAAGGCAATTCAATATCTTGTTGATTCGTAGCTACCTACGCAGTTTGACTTTAAAAAAAAGCCTTCTTATTAACTTGTTGAGACGTGAAGCTATGGTGAGTGAGAGATGGCAGGACGGCACGATGAATAAAAGCAGGTTGCGGTTGTCGAGTGTATGTGGAGCTCACACATTTCGAAAGGAACTGCGCTTCGTTGAATGAGTCATATCTCTCACATATGCTGGCTTTAGAACTTACTGCTTAGATTTCAAATGCGAAGCATTTGTTAGCAAACTTCTGTGACTTTGAGCGTATCTATCTATCTACCTAGCCGCTTACATTTGTCTGCTCTCGTGGTCACGCCCTTAACTTGATGGGAACCAAAATTAGCTTTCGGGGGTAAGATGGTTTGACGAATATGACGCGCTGATCATGACATGAATAATGTCATAATCCGTCAAACACCTCCCGCCAGAGAGTGGCACATACCTATTGGCTGGTATGTGCCACTAGTATGCGGGTATGTGCCACAGGTGATTGACACTTAGTATCCACCCAGGAACGACGAGAACACACACAGGCAACTCGAACGCGCGAGCCTTAAGGAATACCTGACATTGGTAGCTTCGACCCGACGAATGCAAAGAATAAATGCCAGGGTCCCTGCTGGAATCAAACCCAAGTGTTTTGCGTGGCAATGAAGCATTTTATCACAGAACTATATATACGTCAGGTCTCAGAACTACTTTTCAAATAGGCTCTAATCTTCGGGAAACGTCAGTAGTGGTTGCAGTGCTGCCACCCAGTTTTGTAAACATTCCACGTGTACTTTTTTGATACTGCCATGCGCAGAAGTTGATTTATGTAGGAGTGTCCAGCGCCAACATCCTCTTGAGCATCAGCGCTTCATATCAGCTTCTGGTGTTGCTAATACGCATGTTGCAGTTGGCATCATTGCGCAAGTGCAAACAACTGGTTATATAAACATCTGCAACTCTTCAACATATGTTTGTGCGTGCAATGTGTGTTCATATATTTAGCGTCATTTCATGGCGGGTCGCTCAATAAAAAAAATTGCAACAAGGTCATCTTCTCTCTGCATGCTTCACAACACGTCGATTTCCAGGTATGTGGGATCTGTAGAATTTTTTTTCTCTAAATCTGAGCATAGGAGCCTACTGAGAACAAAAACACACGTTCTCGCTGTTTCTGCTTTCATTTCTCAATGACTATCAAAGCTTCGATAAGGTTCTTGGCTACTCCGTAGACTTAACAGACTAGATATTCGCAGCCTTCAGAAGATCTCATCTAACAGCTCATGCTTGAACATTGAGTCAATAGACGATCCCTTAAAAGGCATTTCAAGAACCTGTGTCATGTGACATGGATATAAGAATGCTTCGATAGAACACACTGCTGTTTTACACTTTGTGTGCCTCCTAGGTGAAATATAACATTCCCATACCCAAGCCATGCAGAATTTCATGTTCGGACATATTTCAATTATTACTGTCAGTTTTTCATTTAGTTAAGGCTCTCAGCATCTTCTGATATCAAGGGTATGACTGGTTAAGTAAAACAGGCTACACTTCTGAACATTTATCCGCCGTCATACATGGAAGCAGAGAGGCATCAAAACAAGTGTGAAGTTGTGATATACCCGCTACTAATGTACTGAAACGCAAAACTTTGGGGCTAAGCACTGCACATACTTTCAGTTCCAGCTTTATCTTGTGCTATATCGGCTTAATGTTGACACGAACACTTCAAGTGAAACCATCGTTCTCTTTAGCAGTTTCACAGCGACACGACACTCTTGTCTTCCGCGAACACTCTGGCGGTTGTTACACTAAAATGTATTGCAATATCTTTTAGTTACACATCGCAATAAGTTCATACCACTCTAGTATGCATGCATACAAAATTATAAAAATTGGGTGACCCTTAATCTTCGCATTTAAGATCTGAAGACCCTATCACATATGGCTGCCTTCTGTATTATGTGTAGCATGCTGTAAACCATGAGTGGTTATGCGCGTGAATTATTTTCGAATATAAGCGCTCTCGACGCCAACAATTTTAACTTTCATATAAATAGAATATTATTTGCCCATGAACGCGATCGCTGCTCAAGAAACAAAGATCCTTTAAACGCTCGCAGGCTGCTTTCGGTCGGTCTGCTTCTACTCTGGTGTTTCGTCCCGTGCTCTTTAGTGTTCGCATAATGATGTCTTATGAACCGGCGCCATGACACACACTCCTTGAATTTGCATCTGAAGTAGAGGCGGATAAGTGCACCGCAATTCTCATTTTCGACGATGAGTGTAACTGCATAAAGTTGGGGAAGTTTTTAATTTGTTTGCAGGACCGACTTGTGTGCCCCAATTTACAGGGAGTAGCCGAAACTAACTCTATCAGTCTTACTCGTTGGAGAAGATACTTGCGGGAAATATTTCCATTCACAGGCGTTCAAAACGTTACACCATCTCCCACTAAAAATAACCCAGTGAAGACACAAAGCAGCGCTGGTGTTCACTTGTATTTTCATTTGTATGTTTCGGTGAACAAAGCAGGTTGTTTATGCGTATGTTACGAATAGCACGAAAAGCCTTTGTCTACGCTGTCAGTATAAAAAAATATCAATGTAGCTATTGACCACGCAGTCTAATAAAGACCCACAAAGAATATGTTTACTTGAAGAACAAAGCCCCTAGCCGTCATCTTGCAATTTTGCGTCTTCAGGGCTTCTTCGTATTTTTATAATTGCGTTGACACATACCGGTATAAAGCGAACCCTTTGACAAGCCTCATTCTTCTGCGAATTCTGGGAAACCTTCAAAGTCCCATTTCGTTTTATTCCATTGCATTGCTTGGAAAATTCGGAGCTGCCATTGTATGAAGCATTACCGCATCGAGTCTCTTCGAAGTAAGTAGAAATTCACTCAAGCTAATGAGCAAGAGTTTCGATTCTTCCCACCATTACGCGTAAAACGTTGTCCTGCGACCATTGGCGAATTTCTTACGCAACGAGAAAGACACTTTCGAGCTGCTTGCTACAGTTTTGCCAGCATAGACGTTTGCTGTATTGTCTAGAAATGCCGGCCATATGGCCATTGACAGTGTTGCCAAAGCGTATTCAAAAAAACAATTATCGCAGCTTTGGGCTAGCGGTGCCATGCTTAAAAGAAGTTGGGAGCTGGGTGGCTTTGTTTGTATATATTTATTTCCCGTTTATGTTTCTCGCCCCTTTCTTTTTCTCTATCTTTTCTGTCTGTTATACTCCTGTCTTTTTCTATTTTTTCTCCTTCTCCCTTTATCAATCGTTTCTTTTTTCTCGGACTTTATCAATCTTTCTCTCTCTCTCTCTCTCCATCCGTACTTCAGGCTTCTGCTTTCTTTCTATCTCTTTATCTCTGCCTGCTACTTTTCTCTCTCTCTCTTTTTTTTCTTCTTTTGCTGCTCGTTTCTTTCTATTTGTCTATTTCTTTCTAAGCTATCCTTTGCTCTCTTCATTCATCCTTACCCTCATTCTCCTTCCGCACTGCCGTGGTGGTCTAGTGGCTAAGGTACTCAGCTACTGAACCGCAAGTCGCGGGATCGAATCCCCGGCGGCGGCGGCGGCTGCATTTCCGATGCAGGCGGAAATGTTGTAGGCCCGTGTGCTTAGATTTATGTGCACGTTAAAAAACCCCAGGGGGTGAAATTTCCGTATCCCTCCACTACGGCATCTCTCATAATCGTATGGTCGTTTTGGGACGTTAAGCCCCACATATCAATCAATCAAATCATTCTCCTTCAGCAGAGCTTTAACATGCAAGGGTTTTTTTTTTATCTACCAAGGTGCCTGCATAGCCATGTGGTTGCGATGCTCGCCTTCGGATCGGGGGTTTGCGATTTCTAATCCTTCCTGATCAAGAAATTTATTTCGAAAAGAAATCATTATTCTTCTTTTTGTTTTCTCTCTCTCTCCCCTCCACACCTTTTTCTCTGTCTGTACTCGTTTTCTTGCCTATGCGATTTATGGCGTTCAATGCGGAACAATTATACACCTTGGGACAGCGCGCGCCGGGCGCTCATGCTATAGAGGAGCGAGGCAACGGCCGAAGAGGAGGAAGAAAAACGCGCGCCCGCCGAGTTATTGCGCCGCACGCACTATAAAAGTAGATGCCCTGCACGATGATGATTGTTTTCCGAACACCTATAATAAGTGTAACATATATATTACGTGTGACACCTATATTACTGTAACAGCTGCGCTGTAAATGATTACGCCAATTCTACACATATTGCGAATCAATTACATGCAAGGAAGTCAAAAGCACCAGCTCAGGCTGCGTTGTTTCCACTTGGAAACAGTAGCATAGCCAGGAGGTGATACACATGACCCATGCGCTCCACTTCCCAATTTTTTTTTCACCATGGAATACAAAGCGAAAAATGACCATATCAAGGTGATGCCTCACCACCCCGATATTAAGAAAGTGCCTTCCCCCCCCCTCCCCTCTAAAAAAATGTTCTGCCAACGTCCCTGTTTTGAAACAAGTGTTTCGAGGCGTATGGATGTTTTTGTGTCAATTGAGTGGGCCTGTGTATATTGTAGGCTCATCAGCCACACCAAGTGCACTGGCGCATGCAAGGTTTAGCTCATAGCCCTGACCTAACGTCGGTGCACATGTTAGGGCGCAGATGTCCTTTTCATGGCGGGGAAGTGCGTGCTACAGTGAAATCGAGTGAATATCTGAAGTAAGTGTCGTAGGCGTGTTCACGTGGTCCTTTATGTGGCTTGCGGAATCATAGCCATTGTCCATCCTAACCAAAAGTTTAAATAGCATATTTTTAGAGCCGCAGCTTGAAGCAGTGGCATTGCTCAGAGGCAGAATACTTGACTACCATGCTGAAAGCCCAAGCTGAATCCCACTGGAACAGTTATTTTCATTATTTGCTTTCACTCAAGCATTTCACCAATGTACAGCCCTGCCGACACCGGCGCATAATATTGTGCCTCATTGTTTCCATCATGCTGCTGCGTTATTTACAAAGTTTGAGTAGATGTAGTCTGGAAATCACCTGTGTCGCGTATTCAATTGCCACGGGCAGCTGATAGGCGGCAATTTGCCCCACCTCAATGGTTGAAAGAACTTTCTGGCTTGATTGGCAGAGGGTTCACGTTATTTGTGTTATGACCGTTCAATCTTGTTCGTCAAACAAGCGTCTTACTGTGGAATTTTGAGATGTATTCCTAATTTACGGGATGCCCTCGACAGCTTGAAGATGTTGGTAGGCGCTAAGAGTTTCTCTCTCAAATGAATTACGAACGCAACGCAAAAGTGACTACCGCACCGAACACTTGTGCATTAATGAATTGGTCACCGAGGTCCAAATAGTATTCCTGGTGTTAACCAGTAGATGCAATGCTATTTCTGAAGAGGGTGGAGAAATTCAAGGAACCATTCCAGGGTGTTTTCAAGTCGTTTTAAAAAGATTGCTCAAGAAAACATTCTGCGCACAAGGGCACTTGTGAACAGTTCAACTATAAATCATCAAAAAATTATTGGCCTGCAGTCCCGGATCATAAATGTAGCGCGTTGGTGTGTAATTGTGAGTTCCGCTATGATGGGGTTTACAGTAATTGCAGCAGCAGGAAAAAAGCAGAGCGACTCGAGCTATGTCGGCTAACATCTGAGTTTATTTTGACATCGTAAAACCCTACAAGGTGAAATTCAAGCACTCTGTCGCTCAATTCTACGACCGTTTTTTTTTTTTTTGAGCGGGGGGGGGGGGAGAGATGAGCTGGCGCTTTTAGGAAGGAAACATGTTTTTTGTTGTCCAAAGTCCTTTCCCAGGCTGATACCCTAGAACGTAATGCGTATAAATAATCCACTGTGCTCGTCTTCCGATGAGTGGTCATTCTGCTTGAATAAATCAATCCTTGTCCGCGTGACCAAATATGTATTGTTCATTGTAACCACGTGGGGATCTTTGCGAAACACAATTGTCAATCTCTAGCAAGTGGAAGCTATTGTACAGGCCCTCTAAAAGATCGGCTTGTACAAATACAAAACATGTACTCTCAGTTTTCAAAGTTCACCAAGTGTATAAAGCGATCACTCTTTTGTAATTGGGAAGTCATCCCCGCTCACAGCCCAATTATATTCTTTCTGTGCTATGAGAAGTGTTATTGATCGGTAAATACCACATAAAAAGCTTTTTTCCCTGCTTGTTCACTTTGTTCCTTGTATATATTCTGACACAACGTTGACACATAATTGGGAATTTTATACCTATTTGTTGCTTTGATTTTTGTATGTATTTGTGTTGCTTTGTCGCATTTTTGTAATGATTGTATATTGGAGAATCTTGACGTAGGCAATACCTATAGGAGGCCTGCAACAAATAAATACATAGACAAATAGGTTTATCAAAAAAAAAAGCCTCAACTTTGACTTCCCCGCAAAACGCGTCCCTCTGAACAAATAAAAAATATTCGCAATACAATCGTCAATTAATCCCGAGTTTCAAAATGTCACCATATTTTATTCCACTGAGGCACTTACCCGGTCACACTCTGTGTGCCACGATATCTACAAGGGCATTCAAGGACCGAACATGCACTCATATTGGAACGCTATTACGCAATAGTCTTTGGGGGCTTTTCTGGATAGCACTACTGCTCCTTAGATAGAGCCCCTTTCCGCTATTTCGTGTTGTCATTCAAGAATAACAGCAAACTTGCACTTAAGTTGAGAATGTTAAAATATTTATTTCGCTAATGGTTTTATGTACCATGATGTCAATAATATTGCGAAAAGCTCCACTCCAGTTAGTGTTGCGTGAAGAGCATAATTACCATTTTCTATCGCTTCACGTGGAAGATCACTAAATAAAAAAACATTTCTCCTAGATGAATTATGGAACATATATTCATTTTTTTACCTTCAAAGCTGCCAGAGCGTATGATATAGACGTTGCTTGACGCCAGCTGCTGCGCAGCTACTTAACCATGTTTTCGCTTTCGGGTGACTTTTTAAATGTGAAGCAGTTCTTTGCGTACTTGAAGCACATTTGGCATCTATCATTGTATCCATTTATTTATCTATCCATTTAGCCGATTACGTGTGCGTGCTCTCATTGTCACCCGCTTAACTTGGCGTGAACCTAAATTAGTATGGGAGGGTAATATAATTTGATGAATAGGACGCACTGGTCAAGGCGTAAATAATGTCACAATTTCGTGGCGTACGTCGTTAAAAACCTGTTGTCAGACAGTGGCACATACGAGAAGATGGATGATTCAGCCTATTTTTATTCTTGTAGTTATTTCACTCTCATGGTTCGTCTCCATGGTTGCGGCTCGTCTTAAGCAGACATATTCCTTTACAACTCCCAGCGCGTCTCTACTTGTCAGTAAGTGCAGTTTCCTGCCGAGCCTGTTGCACATTACCATAACATTGTGCATATTATTTTCAGACCTACTCATCTGCTTTCGGTGTTTAGTTCAGTAAGGATCAGTCATAATACGTCCGCTGAGTTACTCATCCTGGCAATGTGGTCACTGAATCGCAGGTTACTAAGATACTGTCCATTAACCCATATCCCTAACTTTTCCCACACTAGAGCCCTGAAAACTCTACATCTAAACACGCGAAAAACACCGGAGTGATCGCTTCTCCCGGCCTCACACGCTTTTTTATTGGGATTCTGTTGCATTCTTTTCGGAGAACTATGGGGGCGGTAAATTCACCGCAGATTTCCTCCACTATGATCATGCAAGGTCCATTGATGCCCTGATTCTGTAGTGACTGCATTACTGCTGATGTCTCGGCTTGGTCAAACGCCTTCTCATAATCTATGAAAGAAATGTATAGGGTTTGGCTGTAATCTTCGCATTTCTCTCTTACCTCAATGCTATAAATATGGTATATTGTGGAGTAGTTTCTACGAAATCCTGATTGGTCTTTTGGTTGACTAAACTGTTGTTGCCTTAATTCACTTTGCTAGTAGTTTTGTGAACAGTTTGTGAAGAACAGGCAGTAAGCTGATTACCCTGTAACTTTTGAAGTCGTTGACATCTCCTTTCCTATGAATTAAGATGATGGCGTTCTTCCAAGGTTATGGTACCCTTCCCGTCAAGAAAAACTTCGTATACAAAGTAGCCAGTCTTTCTAATACAATTTTTCCACCGTTTTTCAGCAGGTACGTTTTTACCTTATCCTTATCAGCGGCTTTGCCCCTCTTCATTCCTTCTAGAGCGTTCCTTACTTCCACTGTCATTACTGGTGCGATGTCGAAGCCCTCTTGGCTAATATTTCTTATTAAAATATCATCCTGGTTGTTTCACATTGTGTACAGCTCTCTGTAGAACTCTCCTCTGCCTCAACTATTCTATCTATATTGGTTATGACATTCCTTTTCTTTGCCCCTAATGCATATATTGAAAATTTGCCTTCGCAGCTTCTATGCTTCTGCCGCTTTTTACGGCCTGCTCGATTCTCTCCCTATTATACATTATGATGTCGGCTACCTTACACCTAGTGATCAAGTTCGAAAGCTGCGCTTCATCTATTTTGTCAGTTTCATTTGAGGCTTTCATAGTTCGTCCTCTCTTCCTGAGGTTTTCATTCTCCTGAGATAGTTTACAGTGTCCTATCTAGTGACTCTATCTCCGACTTCTATTTCAAACTCTTCGATGATACCAGTAATATTATCATTCATTTTGTCAACGCTGTGAAGCGAAAATGAATTTCTGTGCTTTCTTTCTCACCATTACATGATTAACTGGCAGCCTGCGTATCAGTTTATGCCTTTGCTTCTTTCGGTATAAGGCTGGATTGAGTACTAAAGCATTAAAACAGTATCGCCATTTCTACAGTCTCTATAGATATTCAAGGTTACGGATACTGTATTTTTCCATTAAATAACTGCTCTGCAGTTGTTTATTACAACAGAAAATTTGAGTAGTTCTTGAGCATAATATATTACACTTAGATATTACCCGAGAAATGAGGAGCAGGAGGACCCATCACCGCCATGTGAATAACTTGTAACAGATACATAATTCCATTGCGTACCTTTACCTCTGCTTATACTGGTTGTGCTTGTGACATGGCAAGCCATTTTTGTTTAGCTTTTCATAAAAATATTTTTAATAAACTAGATGTAAACACTAAAAAATAATGGCTGTCTACTGTTACACTGAATAAATTTAATGCTTCATCATGTACGATGATTCAATGGCATCAGGGCTCCATTTTAAGGCTTCGTAGATCTGTGCCTTAACTATCGATGAATATGTTGTTATTGCTCGTGATATCTTCCGTACCTTTATTTAAGCTACCGCACCAACCAAGAGTGATCACAATGCCTTTTGGTTTGATTATTTTTTGTTTGCAGAAAGTGTCGATACCGACATCTCATCTCGGGAGGATGTTGGCTCAGCAGACAAGACCTCAAATGGCGACAATCGTGTTACAGATAAAGCTAACGTTGATAGCAAAACGAGTCAGTTTTAGGGGCGAAGCTTTTTGTAGTCTAATCTTGTCACTAGTCACGCGTAACTCAGAGAAGAAGAGACAAGAAAGAAAAATGAATGACCAAATTTCGTCTGATTTCCTAAATGGCACTACTCTGCCACTACTCTCCGATTCGCTGCTGCACGCAGTTTGCCTGAATGTACGAACGAGTACCTCTTTCAGTCTCCTGGATAGTCAGTCGCCATACGTGGCGGATCGTTGATGGGGCGTGGACGCAGCTACAGTAACTTTCTAGACATGGTAACACAGCAGGGCGAAGGACGCGTTGAAGACACTTGTGCTCTGCTTTCTTGGATCGCGTCTCGTCGGTGTTACCCGCGCGCCATCTGCATAGTGCGCGAATAAGTGGCTCTCTCAGTCTCCTATATAGTAGCGATACGTGGTGGATCGTTCCTGGGGCATGGATGGAGCAGAGTGGCGGGCGTGTTAAGAACAGTTTAGCTCGGCTTCCTAGGCTCGCGTCTCGTCGGTGTTACCCGTGCACCGTCTGCATTCTCGAATGTGATCGCTCGCATGGACGCATGCACGAATGGACAGACACACAAGACAGATGAATGGACAGACGCTTTGCCTCACTCATCATGATTCACTCCGTGGATATGCTGTAATTTTGTTGATGTTGTAGGGCTAAGTTTGCTGTACATGCCGAGGCATGCGTTCACGCTAAAGAAAGCCATGTGAAGGTGCCTTAAGCTCCTTCCCACAAAATCAGAACTGCTGAAAACACTGTTCCTACAATAAAATTATGCTGACGCCACGCTTACATAGCCGAGCTATCAAGCTCAACAGGGCTGTTAGAACTTGCGGAATAATACAGAACGTATTGCATCGTGATAGTTTGCGAAATCTCAAAAAACGTTTTGCAAATGCAGGCAAAATATATAAAATAGAAACACAAGCCACTGACAGTACAAATGCCGCAGACTGCCCAAACTACTTTGTTTTCTTTCAAGGTAGCAGCACTTCACCCTGACATTGCAATTCTTCCTCTACGTCAGTAGACAATTGCGCAGACTTCAATGACGCACGCTTGGTTGACTCGAAGTCGCGGATTGACAGCGAGAACGCTCCTGTTTTTTGCTCACTGTTTCGAACGAGGAACGTGCCCCTTGTGTTGGAGGCAAGCATGAGCATCTTTTCGGCGTCCATCCGTGAGACCTTGCCGAAGAACCAGTCTTTGCTCTCTACGATCTTCTCGAAAGCCAAGTAGTTCTGTGAAATATAGCCAATCTGAATGCCATTCAGCTGCTTGGTATGCCACCAGTCAAGGTCACTATCGTTGAGAATTTAAAGCCGGTCTCTCTTCCTGAAGCTGAGATCACCATCGTCTCTCGCATTGTATATGTAAAGAGCCACTACCACCTTGCCCTGGGCGAAGCCGGTGATGTTGGGCGCTCTCTGAGGTGGGCCCTCATGCTGATCGCGAAGGGGCTCATTTAGCGGCAATACCACCACACCTCCGGCTGGTGGCTTGTAGTAGCGGTCTTCGTGAGGCCACAAGCCGCCATTGTGACCCTGCCACCACCCGAAACCTACGGTGCCATGCCGTTCACACCAGTGTTGTTGTCTGGGTCGCCATCGTTGTGAGCACGGTAGTTGTGAGCTGAACAATGTAATAAACGTCAACCACTGCAAAGTCTTTGCAGCACATAAAAACTCACCCGGGCCTAGTCTTTTTTTTTTTTGCATAAGACATTTGTAGTCGCATTTGTTCAATGTACTTACATATCAAAATTGCTACAGGGTAAACATAAATTATTTCAGCGATTAAGTAGGTGTTGAGGTTTATCGCAATTTCAAGTATTATAATTTTCACTGTGTACAAAAGGAGCTGTTTCACGTGGATTTCATTTGTGCGGAGAGCCCTGAATAGCTGAACATGCATGATAGTTTCCTGTAGTCTTCAAACTTAGGTTCGAGTATAAATCGAATGCAATTGCATTTTCAGAGTGTCTTGTGAAGAAAATTTGCGCATATATATTTTACATGTTCTTCACTGAGAATAATAAGAAAATAATGTCTAGTGGCACTTCTTATCTCAGCATAATAATAAGTCCTCGCATTTTATTAGCCGAAGCAATGTTACGCTGCGTTAAACCATCTTGTGTGACACTTTAAAATTCTTTCCACATCATCACTAATCATTATGCCCTGCACTGGTTTACTTGAATGCAGATATTCAAGCTTCTTCAAAAAAATCGCTGGTTCCACATCTGTTAACAAATCATGATATTGAAGCTGTTCGCGTTGTATTGTGTGGTACACTGCGTATTCGCCAGGAGTGATATCAAGATACCAAGTAAGTTCTTCTAGTAGCCCTGTCATATTGCAGCATGCTTTCCTCGTGTAGCAAGCCTTCGTTGTAGCAACCGTCTGCCTTCGCCTCTGAATACAGCCATGTTGGCCGTTAATTGAGCTTTTCACGTAAATCGACTTGCTCATTGCTGTTAGCACACCTTCACCTGTTTCATGCAAGTATACCTGAAGCTGAAACACTTGTTAGCATCAAGCAGGCGTTGCTAATATGTGGCGCAGCACATGGATATAACTTGGTCAATCGGCCGATTCGTACCTGTAGTTGAAGTATCCCTGTCGTCTTTGAAATAGAAATGATTTAAGGAAAGGACAGAGACTCTCTTTAGTTAATAAGCAATGAACGTTGCATTGTTAGAGCGTATCGTTCCAAGTTATATAGGACCACTCTCTGACGTGCTTGCTTAGCCACTATGACAATGTGTCCCCTAAAGACCCTCCACAACCAGTACCACTCTACAATTAGGGCCCGAAATCATCAAAAGCTCGAGTGAGCTGGAATAATATAACATTACAATAATGAACGACAAATGAGTCTCTTGATCAGCGATGGCGACAAAGTAAAAGATAATAATGAGCAGTTAAACCGAGAAATAAACGAGAATTACAATAATTATTATGAAGAGTTAGGCAATCGACAATCACCTGGTGAAAAATCCAGGCGTTCATGACTGAAAGATAATAATTAGAGTCTGCACACACACACACATATATATATATATATACACACACATATATATATATGTGTGTGTGTGTGTGTGTGTGTGTGTGTGTGTGTGTGTGTGTGTGTGTGGTGTGTGTGTGTGTGTGTGTGTGTGTGTGTGTGTGTGTGTGTGTGTGTGGTGTGTGTGTGTGTGTGTGTGTGTGGTGTGTGTGTGTGTGTGTGTGTGTGTGTGTGTGTGTGTGTGTGTGTGTGTGTGAATTACGAATATGAGAGCATCCTCATGAAAACAAATTCACTAAAGCGCGAACATGAACTTGATCGCATACGGCAAGCACTCGCAGCTAACGACCATTCATCATCCAGAGTCCTTAAATCGAAATGCATTTATGTAGCAAAATCCTACGAGCTCTTACCTATGCTGCTGAATGAAAACACTGGCTGCGGAGTCAAGGGCAATGCAGCCTGCAATATAACGGAAAATGTTAGGTATAAGTGTAACAATGAAAGTTCGGAAGACGGCATTACACGTCTAGAACAAACTGGGCATCGCACATTCTATGTATAGTTTCCACCAAGTGCAAAATTGAACCTGCACCGACGACGCAATGCGTTGAGCAACAATCAATGAGTAATGAAAGCAATTCATTGCATAGAAAGAAATGGGAAATGCGTTCAAAGAAGGCAGCGAATTACACACGGTGATCAATAAGAAGCTTTGCGAGGATAAAATGAAATCTGCTCACAAATGCTATGGTGAACTTATCATTGCGAGAGCACTTGTACTGCAGTAAACCTAATTAGGCTCAATGCAGCAATGTGGATGCTAATGAAACAAATGCACATATTTACTTTTTTTTATTTGGCATCATTCCTTAGAGTATCCTCCATGTTGCCGAAAACCACCATGCCCAGTCGAAGAAAGATACACATGTCTCTGGGGAGTTGGTAGACAAAAAGTTGCGTGCGGTAAGTACTTGGCTAGCCTCATAAACTAAGTACATGAATTCCTGCAGCTTAGGCTTGGAATCCGGCCACCATGGATAAAGACAAACATTGGTTTGCCGTATTCTTGCGTTTCTATGCTCCGCTGCCAGTATGTGCAACTACCACACAGAGGCTATATTCCATATTCTCTGCAGAGCCAACATGTTCACACCATGGGCATAATATCTGCATGCATTCGTCTAAACTAGAAATCACAATGGTTGTACCCAACGAACCAACTATGTTGTCGAAGTTGTCAAAGCTGTCAGAGTTCCCTTGGCCTGGCCTCGAGCTACATATAGAGACGCATCTTCTGCAATATTGCTGAAAACGTTCCTTGATGAAAGCGAAATTTACCAATATTAATGCAGCTTGGCACTCACGCGCTTAAACCTGAAGAAAGTGCCGAGGCGGCGCACCTTCTTCGTTTCTTCTTGCTTGTCTGTTTTTTTTTGTTTCTGTCCCTCTCCTTTCTTTTGCATTCTTGTTATCTTTTCAACCCGTTGACTTGTATTATTTATTTCTGTCTCAATACATTTTGCTTTCTTTCGCACTCATTCTATCTCTTCCCTTGCTCTCTCTCTACTTCTCGCTTCTTTCCTTCTTCCTATTACAGTCTTTTTGTATATTTTTGTCTTTTACTTTACTCTCTCCTTTTCTATTTTGCAGTTTTTTTGTATGTTGGTTACTATGTTTTTGCATGTATTGTGCTCTGTTGCCTCTCCGCAATTTTATCTGCTTTTTTATATTATTCTTGATTTTCTGCTTTTTTTCGTTGTTACCTTCTTTTCTACGATCTTTTCCTTTGTCTTCCTTTCTATGTGCACTAGCTCCCACCCGTCAGAGATGTCTCATTTCACGCCGGACAACTCGGCATACGTGTAACGAGAGTGACGCCGGAGATGAAGAAAAGAAGCTCATACGGGTCGGTGTAAAGTACTTCTGTGTCTCGTTTCAGCTCTGCCGAAGCACTCAGGGTACCTTAAAACAGATGACTTTCTCGAGACAGAATTACCTGGTTTTTTACACATCTCGAATCGCGACTGGACTTTCTCACAAACCATAACGCCGCTGATAAGTCCTGTGTGCACACATTGAATCTCCACGGGGAGAGGACGTACGTCCACTGGTTGGCTGTGGAGTGTTTAGGGATGCTTTGGTAGCTTTACTTACCCTAAATGAAGCGACTAAATGCAACAGTTCAGTAGATGGTTCTTTCCTTCTCCACACAGCAAGTTGTCTAGACCACCAGCCATTACGTTTAAACTGTTATAGTACAGGTCTTCTTCTAGTCTATGATTCTCTTGCCCCATTTCCTCGGAGGCTTTCGAGTCTACCTGCCATGACTGCGAGGAGGTTAGTAGCATTGCTGAATATGCTTTCATGGATCCTCTCGCTAGGAGGCCACAGTCGGCTCACAGAACTGTGTAGGAGCTCTGCCTTACAAAGGTAACAGCTACTGCCACAAATACTGGCTGTCCATAGAGCCTGTAATTGTGGACGATGTTTGGTAAAGCTAGGCCAATAGCTGAGAACTCATGGGGCTAACGACCTCTTCGCATAACATCTCATCTATCGTATCCAAAAAGTGTATGCTACTGTGAGACAGAGGAATGTGCGACGCTGCGAGATGCAGAAATGCACCCCGCGTACACCCAGAAGGTGTTGCAGCATCTTGAATTCTGCCGTTGTGATGACAGGCGACAACGGAATGGCAGGAACAGTTGGAAATATGGGCGCACTCTATACAAGCACGACGTAATGAAGGGCGATAATCTAACAGGTCCAGCGTTGTCGTACGCACGTAAATATTTATGCTAATGAACGCTAAGTGATTCGTGCCATAATAGTCCCATATGAATATTACAAGAGGGGAATCCATGGTACCTCACTACTATTGTGTGCCTCTTAATTTATTGTGGTCTGGATACTTAAAACTGCATTCAATATTTAACAATTGCATTGATTTTTTTTTCGTTTCCCTACATGCTTCAGTGCCATACGACATGAGCAAGAAGGGTATGAAATTTCTCTGGATGGAGCTCTGCCACCGAAATTTGAGGTGCAGAATGGTTAAAGAGGATTTTGTGTGCAGATGTGAGTATACTTACATGCGCAGATACGGAGTACCCAAATCTTTAAAGTATATATAAATATATGTAGGGAAGTAGATTTTCCTTGAGAACAGCTACAACAGAAGTTCTGTTGGTACTGTTCTCACGGAAGATACATTTGGCTGTTTGCAACGCAACGCTACAGCTACTTCTTTCGCCACTATGCCTGCAAATATATATATATATATATATATATATATATATATATATATATATATATATATATATATATATATATATATATATATATATATATTGTCACGAGGTTGTGATACACGCAGCACTTGAGAGGAAGCACGCAGGAGTCAGGGCGGTGTCAGGCGAACTGTTTATTGGGCAAACTTGTGCCCAGCAAAACAGGGCCAAACACAACTCACAGCAACAGCGGCGTGAACAGTCGTCGGCCGACGGAAAAAAAAAAAGACCCCCAGTGGCGCACTGCGCCGGCTTTTTATACACGCGTCGTAACGCGTTCCAAAGTGGCATACAAGATAAACGCGGCCTGCGTTGCGCTTAACAGAAAGTGATAGCGTCTTCCTTCGCAAACGAAAAGAACCGCACGTGTCAGTTTTAGATGCGGAGCATCTTATACTCGCGCCTTGTAGTGAGCCGTCCGCACCGCTTCTCGAACATTCGACAGCTGACGCGCGCGCATGCGCCGTCGCGCCGTCGCCCACTCTTCCACCATCTGTGCATCCCTTCCTCCTCTACACACCGCGCGCGCTTCACTCCTCCACCATCTGTGCACCCTTCCTCCTCTACACACCGCGTTCGACATCTACAATTCTCCTGATTCTCCAGTGGACGCGCATGTGGCGTCGCGCTTCGAGAACATTCAACAGCTGACAGTGCATGCGCCGTCGTGCTGTATATATACTCAAGGTCGGCGCTCGCTCGCTCAGTTGCCGCTCGTCGGTTGGTTTGTACGGCGCGTCGACGTCCAAGGTCGCGGTGAAATGAATTCCAACGAATCCACAAACACAATGATCGACGTCCCTTCGACCAGCGCCACCCTTTCGCATACGTGTGTACGTGTTCACTCATTTAACACCCCCTCCTACAACCACGTTAACCAATTTAGCCATCGACCCAAGTAAGTCGCAATTTAACACCCCATTTCACAACCACGTTAACCAATTTAGCCATCGACCCAAGTAAGTCGCACTTTAACACCCCGTTAACCAATTATATGGTCCGCATCCTCCTCAGTGTTCCCCCGAGGGAAGCTGCGGGCAATTTTTTTTATACACGCGTCGTAACGCGTTCCAGAGTGGAATACAAGATAAACGAGGCCTGCGTTGCGCTTAACAGAAAGTGATAGCGTCTTCCTTCGTAAACCAAAAGAACCGCACGTGTCAGTCTTTTATACACGCGTCATAACGCGTTCCAGAGTGGCATACAAGATAAACGCGGCCTGCGTTGCGCTTAACAGAAAGTGATAGCGTCTTCCTTCGTAAACCAAAAGAACCGCACGTGTCACTACCCCCCTCTGAAAAAGCATCGTTCCGATGCTAAAGACAGAACATAAGAAAGAGTACATGCAATAAATTACATTAACAATGCGTCACAGCTAATCAGCGCGCGTAATAAGGTTTAAGTCGCACCACGTGTACGACTTCGGGTCGTGCACGGCGTCGTTGGGATGACGTTAAGCCATCGGGAACGACCTCATAGTCCAGTTCACCACGACGTCGGAGTACCTTGTAGGGTCCAAAGTAGCGTCGCAGGAGCTTCTCAGACAATCCCCGTCGTCGTATCGGCGTCCAGACCCAGACAAGGTCCCTGGTTGGTATTCGGTGTGGTGTCGTCGAAGGTTGTAGTGGCGCCTGTCGACCGTCTGTTGGCTCTTGATACGCAGGCGGGCTAGCTGTCGAGCTTCTTCAGCGCGATCCAGGTAGCTGGCGACGTCGAGGGTCTTCTTCGTCGGTGCCGACCGGTAGCATGGCGTCAAGCGTCGTTGTTGGCTCCGTCCGTAGACGAGCTTGTATGGAGCAAACTGCGTCGTTTCCTGCACGGCCGTGTTGTACGCGAAGGTTACATACGGGAGTATGGCGTCCCACGTCTTGTGCTCGACGTCCACGTACATGGCCAGCATGTCGGGCGATGGTCTTATGTAGACACTCGGTGAGGCCATTCGTCTGTGGGTGGTACGCGGTGGGTTCGGCGGTGGCTTGTCTGACTGTACCTCAAGATCGCTTGCGTTAGGTCAGCCGTAAAGGCCGTACCTCTGTCGGTGATGAGGACCTCGGGGGCTCCGTGGCGGAGGGACGATGTTCTCAATGAAGAACATGGCGACCTTGGCGGCAGTGCCCTTGGGCAAGGCCCTTGTTTCGGCATAGCGGCGGTGAGGTAGTCAGTCGCTACGACAATCCATTTGTTGCCAGAAGTTGACGTCGGGAACGGCCCCAGTAAGTCCATGCCGATTGTTGGAATGGCCGTTGAGGTGGTTCGACGGGTTGCAGAAGTCCGGCTGGCCTAGTTGTCGGCGTCTTGCGTCGCTGACAGTCTCCTGCATGTTTTTACGTAGTGGGTGACGTCGGCAGCGAGGCGAGGCCATAGTACTTCTCTTGTATTCGTGACAGTGTGCGGGAAACACCAAGATGTCCG